>KK112261.1:52999-175919 GCA_000611955.2 Stegodyphus mimosarum | reverse complement strand
ACGGCATAAAATGTGTAAGTATTACAACATAAAATGTAAATAATTAATTTAAAGGTAACTGACAAATATTTTAATGATCGTAATGTTCGTTTTGCATATTATTTTATTATATTTTTGTGGCAACAGTTTCCATACTAATTTATGGTTTAGAATTCTATGTTTTGTTTACAATAGGTTTTCGCGGAGCGTGTCGGGAAGGTTGCAATTAATTGCAAAGACGTTTCGCAGAAACGCGCCGAATTGGCGATTTTCAAAACATCGCCAAGCAGTGGGCTAAAGCGCATTTTCACCAATAATTCAGTGTATTAAACTTTATATCAATTTAACAAAATATAAAGTATATGTTGTTTATTGGCAAAGTATTTTTCTGATTCTGATTGTGTTGCAACATTTTCAGAATGCACAGAATTTCATGTTGCTGTTCAGTCAGTATAGCGGTTAGCGACCCTGACTGCCATAGCAATGGGCTCAGGTTCGAATCCCGGAGAAGGCATGGTTGTAACTGCCTGTCCCTTCATCTAGAAAGCAACAGTGACCACTTCCGGCCACTGTAGTGGTGCAAGGCTGATGGCTATTAAAGAAAGTGCCTGACTATTAAAAAAAAAAGAATTTCAGGGTTTTCTATATAGATATAATGCTTGAAATAATATGTACAATCAATTTAAAATGAAACTCATCAACTAAACATAAAACTACAGATATCAGTCACATTGTGTTCTGTATAAGAATGACTAGAACAATCCTTTGCATTCAGGCTCTTATTACTTTTAATCTGTAAACATGGAATAAAAAGTGTTAAAATGAGGAATGGTCTCAATTTCTTGTACCAAAGCTGATGTAAGACCATATTTTAGCTCCTTAGAAATTTAATTATGATTAATTTTCAAATAAGAAATCTTTATATGTAGATAATTATACATGCTTTCAAGTTCAACTGAAATTATTAAGGAAATTAGATTATATTCTTTATTATGGCAGAAAGTAAAAAGGTGGGGGATACTTAAAGGAGGTAAGGGAACCTTTTAAAGCTTAACAGAGATCCTTTTGTAAAAGATCTAAGAGAAACCGATTTTTGTTAACAGGGCATGCGTAAAAATTTCCACAGAGTAAGTATGCTATCTGCAGGAGCTGAACTTAGGACAGACGGTTAGAGTTCAGTGGTCATATCCATTGTAAAATTATTGCTTTGCTTGAGAGATTTTGAGGAACAGCTAATGCAGATTTTCATTCCCGAAAACCATAAACCGTACAGTTGCAGGAAAAATAAATACAGAGGGCAATGTAAAGAGAAATCTGTTTTCTATATAAAATGCAGTGGACTCAAGTTTCATTTTTAATTGCAAACAGCAACATTTGTGAGAAAAATTCCACCAATTTCTGAAAATATTACTGTAAAGTTTATTTTGATGACAAGTACTTACTGTAGATTGTCTTATTAGACATCTGAGTGCATATAATCATAATTGAGCATTTGTATGTCTTCAGGCAGGGCACAATGTCACTCAAGTTGATTATCAATAGGTATGTCGAGAATGTAATCTCATGGTTCATGAACAGTGGCCAAGGTTTAAGTGGTATGCAGAAGCATACTGGGGGCAATAGGATGACCACTACCCTCAAGAGGATATATATGTCACTTACTGGTGAAAAGGAGCACAAGTGCTACTTTGTCAGATTGTTGCTAGTACTTGCATAAATGAGAGAACCATTATTCAGCAATTAATTACCTTTGGCTTATATGCACGGAAAAAAACTTATTGCATGTATATCATGATTAGCACACCATCATCAAGGAAAAATTATGTTAGTGTATGGAACATCTGATGGGATCGGCAACAGTAATTAACAGTCATGTTCTTTCTGGAATCTCAATTCTTCATCAGCAGAGATTCTGGACACCAGCTAGTGTGAAGTGCAAAGAGGGATTGCCATCACCAGAATGTCCAGGAAACTGATTACTATCGCTGACGAATAATTGTATTGGCAGGAATCATATGCAATGGCAGAACTCAGGAAACCTATTGCTACTGCCGAGGAGTAATTGTGGGGCAGATTTTATATGCAGTTGCAGAACTCCTCATTACATCTTTGACAAAAGTTTAATGACATTACAGTGCTATTGCATCAAAATACTGTTGGGATATGTTCTCTTTTTCTGTAGTGCAGTTAATCCAGCCTTCCTGTTTATGAATGATGTTGCCTGCTTGGATAGAAAAGCTAAAGTGTCCAACATACTACCAGAGGAAGCTATTAAGCATCTGATATGGCCTGTATATTCTCTGGACCTAAATTCTATAGGGCATGCCAGGGATGCATTGGGCAGACAGAATCCTCCTTAAACTAGACAGGAACTCAGAATCGTGGTGAGAGATAAATGATGCAGAATTCTCTGGTGTGGCATATGTATTATATTGTGTTTCATAATTCTTGTACTTTGTTTTGTGTATTATTGTGTAGTAAGTAGTGTACTGTATATTGAATACTATGTTTACACTGTTTTGTAATATAATATCCATAATAGTTCAATTAATTCTTTACCGTCTAGTATAGCCAATGTATTTACAAGTAATAGTCTAACTTGTTATTTACCTTGAAGACATATTGTATAATATGATATTTATTTTTTAGTAACAATTGTAATACTTGTTTTTTATTCATTTGTACTAAATTCTATTCCCTTTGTAAACATATGGTATCATGTACTATTTATTCCTAATTCTGTAATATTTGCATTATTTTTTATGAATATTTTGGTAAAAATATAGTTACATGTGCCCCATGGCGATTTTTGGCAGTACATGAACACAGAGTTTGTCCAATTCTTTGACTTGTTTTTTTCTTTGTGTAGAGGCAACTTTTGTGCAAGAAATCGCCACTATAAAAAGTCAAAGAATTGCAGAAACTCGGTATCCGTGTACACATTGACCTGTTTTCACTTTAAAAAAAAATTCCGAATTGCACAAACTAGGCATTGTGCACTCCCTTGACTTTGTCCATGTACACATTAATTTATATTCACTTAAAGTCAAAGGAGCAGCCAACAAAAAATATATAATCTCAATAAACTACATTTTAAATCAAGCAATGAACTAAAAGTACTTACGTACTATGATGACTACCTTGGCGACATTCGGTGATAAAAATTTTCATTGGCAATTTTTGGTTTATCTTTATAAATTCTTTTAAAACTAGAAGGCCGAATTATAAAGGAACAAAAACTTAAAAACCAAAAATCCTGAATATATATATATACATATTATAAATAAACGTATATATATATACGTAGCGTATTCGGAAACTAAGTACCGTTTCGTTCTAGTGCTGTGGTAGGCGTCCCGCTCATGCGCACTAGTCTTTCTTGTTCACTGACTTTCAATTGTCGCCATTTTGGTTGCTCTATGTTATGTTTTCAGTTTGCTGTGCACATTCAAAATGTTTAAGACAATTAGTTCTCCTACTGACTGTGAGATTCGTGCCGTGATTAAATTTTTGAACGCAAGGAATGTTAAACCGGCCGAAATTTATCGTCAAGTGACAGAAGTTTACAGTGATACGCGATAAATGGTGGAATGGTGAGAAAGTGGGTAAGAATGTTTAATGCAGGTCGAACAAATGTCCACGCTGAGGCTCGGAGTGGTCGGCCTTCTGTTGTCACCGATGATTTGGTAAGGAAAGTTGATGAAGCAATTCATGAGAACAGACGCTTCACAATGACAACCCTTTCAGAGGCATTTCCACAAATTTCACGTCCTGTTTTGTTTGAAATTGTGTGTGACCGCTTGAATTATCACAAACTGTGTTCCCGAAGGATTCCAAAAATGCTCACTGATGTTCACAAAACAAAGCGACTTGGTAGTGCCCTGACATTTCTCACGCGGTACAGTGAATTAAGGAGAAAACGTTTTAAACCAAATTGTGACAGGTGAGGAAACTTGGGTGTGTCACTTCACACCAGAATCGAAACAACAGTCGATGGAGTGGTAACATGCTCATTCTCCGATAAAACAAAAGTTCAAAGTGATAATGTCATCACAAAAAATCATGTGCACTGTCTTCTGGGATAGGAAAGGCGTTTTGCTTACTGAATTTCTTTCCAGAGGTGAAATCATTAATGCGGCACGATATTGTGAGACTTTAACAAAACTAAGGCGTGTCATTCAAAACAAACGAAGAGGAATGCTCAGTAAAGGAATTGTGTTGCTCCATGACAATGCTCGGCCCCATACTGCTGGTGTCACTCACTCGTTAATTTGACAGTTTCATTGGGAGCAGTTTGATCGCCCGCCGTACAGCCCGGACTTGGCGCCGTCCGACTATCACTTGTTCCTGCACATGAAGCGCGAGCTTGGTGGGAAGCGCTTTGGATCTGACGATGACTGAAAAAATGCTGAGGAGTTGTGGTTATTGAAACTGGCGAGAAGTTTCTTTGACGATGGTCACCCGCTATGACAAGTGTTTGATCATTGACGGAAACTATGTTGAAAAATAGTTTAAGACATGTATTTTCATGTAAAAATAAAATTGGATTCAAAAAAATTGTTTTACTATTTTTTTTTTCAAAACGGTACTTAGTTTCCGAATACGCCTCGTTAAAACTTTAAAAAGAAAACATTGAAGTTAATAGTGAGGAAAATAGCGTTGAAAGGCATTTCCTATTTTTTCCACCAAATAAATTCAGCTAAATAGGTATCGAAAATGCCGGTGGCTTGCCGCATGTTGTTGCTTGTTACTCCATTTTGCGGAACCCCACATCTTGAGTACGAGTCTGCATAGATGGGTCAATAAAATTGTATTGATCTTCAGTTTTCCAGTCACCAGTTTTGGCGAGATAACTAGGTAGCCTTCATAGTACATAAATACCAAAATAACATAAAAAGGGAAATTCATCTTAGCACTACACAAAGGAAATATCCACCTTATTTACAAATTTCGTGTCTTCAGTCAAACAAAATTCCTGAACAGCATCCAAAAGCTTCCTAAAATTATTTGAACTAGAATCTGTATACTGGTGTTGCCACATAAATTTACAAAAAATAAGAGTAAAAAATATCCTTCGTAGTGCCAGTATCCTCAGACGTTTGACCATACGCATTTCCTTCCTACAAACATTTTTAATGGCTACTAAATAAACCTTCATTTACACACCAGTCAATTAATGTTTTTTCCTTTTGTTCCAAATTGTACAGAAACTTTAAATTAATCTTACTACATTCAGCCATTTTACCATGTAAACCATAAAATTAGCAACATACTTTCTAACCAACATCCAGCACTTACAGATCCCATCAGTCAAATTTACTGCAATCATGCAACCAATTACTTCATAATAGGGTTTCATAACATTCGACTACTCAGGTTACCATAAATGAAACAACTGCTTGGCGATAAATGGAAACGATAATCCAAGGGGCACCCTTCAATGTACTCTAACCCAGCGGTTCTCACCTTTTGACTAACACATACCATCTAAACAAAAATTTAAAACCTTTAGTACCACCACTACATTTTACAATGATTATTTTTCAATTTCTGAATAGAAATATATTAAAAAAAAAGGAAAAAAATTAAAGCTTTCTGAATTTATATTACGCGTAGAAGGGTCTTTTTTTTTAATGATTTGTGTGTTACCTTTATTTATTAAATATCATGTACTTCGCACGTAAACCGTAAAATTCAATTCAACAGCAGTTTCACAAAATATTTAAAAGAGCATATCTTTGGAATTCTGATACACAGTCTCGCACGCTAGAGATAAAAATCCCCCCCCCCCGGTACAGTGTTGCCGTTGCTCGCTTTGAAATCATTGAGTTTGTAAATCAAAAAGTCGTTAAAGTGTTACAAAATATCAAATCGATAATAAAACAAATTCCAAAGTCCATACATGTTGGAATGTTCGCGCGTATCTTAATGGAATCAATCAGCAACAGTTTATTTGTGTGCGAGCTTATAATCAAATCTAGCCTTCCGAATCTTTCTTTTAACAACTTAATTGAGGAATCATAATTTTCGTTTGTTAACGAAAATCCCGAAACTGCTGACAAAGCAGTATCTCCTAAAAATATTTTCAGATAAGAAAACTTCTCAATCTTACCTAAGGAATACACTACTTTCGTTTCTTACTATGCGTTGTTCCAACCTAACATTTTCATTAACCCGAATTTCATTTTGCCAAGCCCCGTTAAAAGTAATTTCTGTATGCCTATCTATTTTCGTTTTCTTTTGAATACAGCGTTCCTGATATTCTTCACTCTCAGCAATTTCATTTTCTAACTCGTGTATACTGATTATTGCTTCTATTTCGCTATCTAAACCTTTAAGATTCTTTATCTTTTCAATCAACTGGTTTCTTTGATCATAAAGATCATAAAGGTTTTGTTCTTTACTATAAATTTCACTTGAAGGTTTATTTATTGCGTCTTCAATTTTGTCAAAAGATTACAAAAAGCTGTCTAATGCAGTTTCGTTTCTGCCTTAACCTTTCAACTCTTTTGTTAATATTATGAACTCAAATTTATTTAATGCATTTATTTTATGTTTTTATTTGCATGTGCAATGTATAATTTTTGTATAATTCATTTGGCAACATCCTGTTGTAGTTAAGAAACACTTCTAAAGAAATTGAAATGTAATGTCACTGCTTGTCTTCACTTCACACTCTGTAAAAGGTAATAAATGCTTTCCTGGTTATATAATGTTGAATAAATTATGTTTTCTTGTGCTCTGCATCACTATCTGAATAATACTTTAACAGGTTATGGGCCCAGTATGACTTTATCAGTGTTATAAGAAATTTTATTGCTAAGCCTAACCGTGTGAATTCCTCAGACGTGAAAACGAGTTTCATTGTAATCATGGAAGTATTTACTACAGGAAAACTTTTAGTATCACAAAATTGGGTATGATGGAAGTGGATGGTTGAAGGTTTACTTATGGAAAAAGAAGGAACTTTCGAAGTGTGTTCTGGGGAAATAGTCAAACCAGAGCTGGTTACCGAAGGTGCTTTGCTTGAAGTCCGGAATAAGTACAACCGAGAATTAACCAAGTTTGACAAGGGTAATAGAGCTGCTCGTGGAATTTTTTCACGGACATTAGACTCAACATTTTGTGATTTAGTTTTCATGTGCAAAACAGCAAGAGAAATATGGGTGAAACTGCATGAATTGTTTGAACAGAAAAATAAGCAAGCACAGTATGCATGCCAGTTGCAGTTTTCATCATTTGTGTGTGATCCTACAGATGCAATGTCCATGCATGTAGCAAAATTAGAACATCTGGTGTCACGAATGTACAATTTAGAAATTAAACCAAAGGACTTTGTTATTATGAGCAAACTATTAGAAACTCTCTCTAATGAATTTGAGCCACTAAAAATGGCTTGGTGTGCAAGGACAGAAGAACAGCAATCACTGCCGGAATTGAAGGCGCTGCTAATTTCAGAAGAGCAGAGAAGGAAGTCCGAGCCATGTAGGGGCAGTAAACTTGTTGCTTTAATGGGTAAAGATACTGTTGGAAAAACTACAAGTGCACAAACATTTTCAAGAAAAAGTGGGCCTGTTAACAAACAGAGAAAACAGTATAAATGTTTTAAATATGGCAAAAAAGGTCGCTTTAAAAGGGACCCTTTTTGCCAGAAAAATAATTGCATGACAGTCAATCATGATGAAAAGTCCAAGTATGGGGAAGCCATTATTAGTGAGTGTCTCATTGTGACTAACAATAATGCTTGGGTAATCGACACTGGAGCTACTCAGTATATTACAAATAAAATTGACCGGTTTCAATCATATACAAAATTTGAGCGTCCAGTTGAAGTAAGAGTTTGTAATAATGCAATAATGAAAGCTTATGTCATGGTGTCATATCACTTAAAATGTTAGTACAGAGTTCATAGAGAAACAGCTTCATGGAAAGTGTACTGCAAGGAATTTATTTTCTAGGCGCTAGATCATGGATGCGAGTTTAATATGTCAAATGATAAATGGGAATTTTTGAAATCCAAAATGTTGTTGCTGTTGGAATTCGCTGTGTGTTATTCAAGTTATTGCGTAAAATTGTGTCTTCTGAAGTTGAGTATAGTGTTGTGTGTCCTCCTGAAGTACAGGTAACCGAAACAAGTTCTCTTCAACTCTGGCATGAAAGGCTAGTACATTTAAATAAACAACATGTTAAAAAGGTACTACAGTCCCATGGCATTGAAATATAATTGGATAGTGTTTTTTGTGAGTCCTGCACATTAGGTAAACAGCATAGGTTGCCTTTCCGTAGTCGTCAACAATGTGCTAAAGAGGTTGGTGAATTCATTCATACTGATATTTGTCGGCCTATGGAACAGGAATGCATAGGTGGTTCCCACTATTATACATGCTTTACAAATGATTTCTTGAAGTACAGAAAAGTTTATTTTCTTAAGCACAAGTCAGAAAATGTAGCTAAGTTCGAAGAATTTTTTATATTTTTTCAAAATCAAACGGATAAAGAAACCAATCAAGGCAGTTTTAAGTGATGGTGGAGTGGAGTATATAAACAGGGACTTAAAGAATATTTTGCAAAGAATTGGAGTAGAGCTTCGCTGCAGCATCCCCTATACCTCCAGCGAAATGGAACGGCTGAAAGAACAAATAGCACACTTGTTGATTTAGCTCAAACAATAATGATTGCTAAATCTTTGCTGAAGTTATTGTGGGCTGAGTTGGTTAATACTGCTGCATGTATATTAAATCGTGCTGGAACCTCATCAGTAAGTCAACAAGTCTCCGTTTGAATTGTTTTGTGGCAGAACTCCAAGACTTAAATCACCTAAGAGTTATAGAGTGCTTTATTCATGTACCTAAACAGAAGCAAAAGAAATGGAGTCCAAGAAGTGAGAAAGGAATACTGGTGGGTTATTTAGATGATGTTGATGGTTATCGGATATGAGTAAGAGGTACAAGACAAGTAAAAAAAACTAGAGAAGTAGTGTTTACTCTTGAAGGTGTATCATCATCCATTACTGTTACATCTAATCCTGAACAGCCCATCTATGTACAACCTTACTTATCAGACACCAGTGAAGAGGAAAATAATCCAGAACCACCTAATGAGGACCTACAATCAAAAAGACAGCTGAGAAATCGACAAAACCTAAAAGCACCTGAAAGATTGATCGAATGTTGTTATGTGGAACCAGAAAATTATTTCCAAGCTATAAGTTTGGATAATACCTTGGAATGGCAGCCCGAATATGAGTCTGGAAATGATGACATAGGGTGCTGACATGCTAATAAATCGATAAACTCTAAGAGAATTAATTAAGCATCCATTTCTATCACTCTTGTTAAAAACATCATTTATGATAAATTTTGTTATCTCTATGGCTAAAAGAAAATTTGTGAAATGTACAAGATGGAAGAACCATGAAACCTCCACAGACAGATCGTTTGCCTCTCGCTAAAGTCTGTAAGTGGCTATTGACCTTGAACAAAGCTCAGATCTTATAAATTTATGAGTGTTGAAGAAAAAACTCAATAAGAATATGGGGATTTTAATTTTTGAGTTTAATAGTTAAAAATACTTTGCTTCTTTGCATACCATCTGTTTTTCTCTTTAGTACCACTAGTTGAGAACACCTGCCCTAACTTTATATATTTGTACTCTACAGTATTTGTAATGTAACTCTAACTTTCCTACTACACTTTATATTAATTTGTATGTAGTTTTGTGTTATTATATGTAGCTCAGGTATATTCTGTAATTATTTAACATTTCCATGTAACTATGTAACATATTTAAGTTCTAAATAGTGTCTGACTGATTTGCTAATAAGGCTTTGTGATGTGGTCTGGCAGATGCCAGATTTCCGCAACACAGCACATAAATTGCATGAGATTCAATTCAGCTACTTCTAAAGTGGTGTTAAATAAATAAAATAAAATAAATGCTGTTTTCTACAATTAAATAGCCAGCATATGTAACAGATGTCATATATGCATCAGTGTCCAAGGAGGTCACACTGCATACTGATTTACATCTGTCCTTATTTCAAACAGAATGAACATTTTTTGTAGCTGTTTAAAATAGGTGGTAGGAGCATCTTTTTAGTCCAAAGGGGCTTTGTCCCTAAAGGACTGGTGTTTTCGTTTTGTGATTTTACGTCGAATCACTCTGAATGTCCATTTCACTTTTCAAACTGTTGCCACCAAGTATTATCGCCCTGTATTATATTTGAAGAAATTAAATAATGAAGAATCTGCATAAATGTGTGTCTTTTTTTGTCTGTGATAAAACAATGGTACCTAGAGCCATCAAATTTTGAATGACGTAATCTTACTGCAAATATGGGCATCTGGAAGTCCAAATTTGGAATTAGTTTTATTATCAGTTTCATATTTTGTAAAACTGTAATGAATTTTTGATTAACAAGCTCAAAGATTTCAAAGCGAGCAATGGCAACGTTGTACTGAAAAAACATTTTTATCTCCAGCATGTGACACTGTGTATCAGAAATTCTAAAGATATACACTTTAAAATTATTTTGTGATATTGCTCTTGAACTGAATTTTATGGTTTAAGTGTGAAGAACATGATATTTAATAAATAAAGGTAACACACAAAATGTTAAAAAAATGCCCCTTTGGACATAATTTAAAATCTGAAACACTTCAGTTTTCTTTCTTTCTTTTTTTTTTTTCTTATCTTATTTTGCACGTAGCAATATCTGTACTATTTTCAGGATCTGTGTTAAATATGTACCAGCTCTCTTTTCTTTAAACAGTGTTTGTCATTAGTTATGGAAAATGTTTTTCACTAGCAGTTGTCAAACAGGGTAGATCATTCAAAATATACATTTTAATTTTAGTCAACTGTACATTTTAATAACAGTCTTTATTTGCTTTAGACAAAACTTTTTTTTATGTAATAATATTATATTTAAAATCCTTGAAGGTGTCCTTACTGAATATTTTCATTAAAATTATAGGATTAGCTGCAAGCTTGGTTAAATGTATGTTAAACAATATGAAATCAACTATAACATTCCAAAACAGGTTCTTAAAATTTCTTTTCAAAAGTGTTGTTTTAGGTTAACCATAGAAAATGATTTAAAACCCATTTATTTCATTCCCAAATGTTTTTGAGCAGTTTTTCAGTAAAAGTGTGGGTTTTAATTAATAAAATTAATATGAATGTTTTAGGAGGTTGAAACTTTTGCTCTATAGGTACTGTATTAAAAAGTAGGTTTGAGTTTTACGGAATCCTCTTTGGACACATGCAGAGATCATAAAATTTTGCTTCCTATGCATATTTAAAATTACCATGTAAAGTAATGAAGCTTGCTACTATTTTTTAGAACATTATGTTAATAAAAATATGAATGCAGTTAAATCTCATATCTTAAATTTTTAACTGTGTTTATCTCTTTTATGAATATTTTTGGTTTGCTAATTCTAGCTCAAATTAATTCAGATATTGTGAGAATTTACACTTTTAAATGTTAACATTTTGAACATGTCTGTTGATAGTTATTAATCTCTGTATTACAGATATTTAGGAGAAGTAGTTAATAAGAAGAATGAACGTTGGGAAATTCAGTTAAAGGGTGCTGGTTTGACTCCATATTCAAGAACAGCTGATGGTAGAAAAGTGTTGAGATCCAGTATTAGAGAATTTTTATGTAGTGAGGTAATTATTTCTGAATGTATGGAAAAATTGTTTAGATAGCAAATTAGGAAAACTTAGGTAGAAATTAGATTAGGAAAAATTGATTTTCCATTTTTTTTTGTCTTGGAATAAAAGGCTATATTAAATGCAGTTTTGAGCTTAGTAGCTTATTTTTTCATCTTGATATTGTATATATATATATTCTAAATAAAAGTAATTAAAGGTAAATTAAAAAGCCTATGACTTATGCTAAAGCTGCAAAGTAATAAACCATACATTATATATACACATATATATACATATGCATGCTATTGGTTCATGGAGATCTTAATTGCACCAGATGACCAAAAAGAATTTGATTGAAGGTTAAAATCAGAAATAAGTGAAATTTTTCTTCAGAGAAATATCATAGATCATCAAAATCACCAACAAAGTCTGATGCAATAATTACTGAGCACCAGCATAATACACTAGTAGACAGAACGAAACTGTTCAACTGACTGTCTACTCGAATGCAGCTAGTACTTATGAGGTTGCCCAGGCACTTCTGGAAACTTCTTGAAAAATTGCTATTATGACTCTGTAACTATATTTCTGGAAGCTTCCAACGTATTACCAAGCTAACAAAAAATTGCCAGTTGTCACCAGCTAGACTTAGAGGGAGGGTTTCTATTGAAATCTGTATTTCTAATCTTTACACTTCAAATATCACACATAATTCAGAATTAAAACCTCTACATTTTAATGAATGAAATGAACATTTGCAATGCATGACTACAAATTAAATTAAAAATGCACTGTAAAATTATCACATCAAATGCATTAAATAAATATATAAAAACTATACATGACAGTGCAAAAATATATAAGATCTAAGTGACAGATAAATAAACACAAGTATTTTTTTTAAATTTAACAGTTTATATGTAAGATTATCTATGCATTCTGATTTAAAACAACATACATTTTTTAAAATATCATTTATATTTAAATTTTTTATAGTTAACACAGTTACTTATACTTAATATCTTTGCCACAATGCATTTTCCATCTCTAGGCAATATTACCCAATTCTGAAACAAACCAACTTTATTAGTCTGCAGAAGTATATGAAATTTATCTGGATGGGGCCAAATAATGGATGTGTGGAAGCTATATGTGCTAATTTTCCACATTCAGCCCACCAAACTCATTGTCCTTAGTTTCACAATATTTAAAAGTCTCAATCTTATATCATGATAGTTATCATTTACATTTAAGATGATGAATCATCTTAAATGTAAATCTAATAAGTAAATAAATGCAAAATTTAACCTGAAATAAAAGAGAAGCCATGTTAACATGTCATTATTGTTTATCACAGAGGAACCAGCTTCATAGTTGAAGTCTGTGGCATTTTTCATGTCAGAACCAAACAACAGATATGCAAAGTTTGTATGTGTAATCATCATCTATATCTCTCTATATAAGTAATCTTGATGATTGAGTGATAGCTGCAATGGATTGGAGATGGTGACATAGTAACAATTTAGTAAAGGCTTTTCTATGTAGATGTAAAATAGATATTGACAGACAAACTAGGCCAAAGACAAGACATAACTTATTGGTGGACAACTAATTTTTGATTATAATTTTTGATCACATATTCTTCTTCACACATCATCATGGGCACGATATACAACTAATTTTCATAAAATTTTTTGGAATATACTTCTTTACAATGGATGAAGCATATGCTATGAGTGGCATATGAAGAAGTAAGTACGCAATCAGTATGGCAGATATAGTAAAGCTTTTCTAAGCTTATTAGAGAAATCTGCATTGCATCACTATTTCATTGATTCACATATGATGGCATGATGCAGATTAATTTTGAAATGATGCACTTTAGATTCATATATTATAAACAACTAATAGTTTTAGAATAGGAAGTACAAGTAGTCAAATTAAAGTAATGAATAAGAGGGACTATTACCAATTCATATTTTATATCTTGCATATTATCCCCTTCAAAAAGAAAAAGGTTTGATGATATAAGTTTGGTGATATGGTCAGATTTAACTTGGAATAGCAAAGGTATCCATATCATCCAAGCAATAAAACAGCCACAATTGGCATTCTAAAATTTCTAATATTGGAATTATTAAATCATATTTTGTATTTGAAATGAATATTAGTGCTTTAGTTTATGCTGTTTGCAATATAAATTATAGCGTAATCATTTTTATTATTGAGTTCTACAAAGAAGATTTTTTTGGAAGGGGATCATTTTACTTTGACAGCCAATAATTGCTGATTTCATTTCTGTATAAATAATTTTTATGGAATGAACAGACTATGTTTTAGCAGTTTTCCCACTTTCTGTTTTCAATTGATAAATATGTGGGACTTTCACTATGTTAATAACATGTTGATTATAAAAAGTGGGAGTAATAATGCTGTAGTGGAATAAATATTCTGATACCAATTTATTTAAATAACGAATGCAGCATATTTTAGGAAATAGGTTCTTCCTTTTCTTTCTTAAAGGTTTTATTTATATTATATTTTAAACTGAAAGTGACATTAAAGTTAATATGCTTATGTATTAAATTTTTTAGGCAATGCACTTCTTAGGTATTCCAACTACAAGAGCTGGAGCATGCATTACTTCTGATTCTGAAGTTGTAAGAGATATTTTTTATGATGGAAATCCAAAGTCTGAGAAATGTAGTATTGTATTGCGAATTGCTCCAACATTTATTAGGTATTCATTTAATTTTAAGATTTAGAATAAATTTAGTAAGTTGATTTTAAAAATTAAATATTTTTGTTTTAAAATATGGTTTCTTTCTTTCCCTCCCCCTTTTGGTTTTTTTGGCTAATCGTAATGTTGTAAACTTTTCTGCTTGATGAAGTGGTATCAAACGCCACATATGTGTATTCCTTTGGTATTTTGGTGCATAGATTTCTTTTTTAAGTTAAAGTTTTTGTAAGGCATTCTGTTCTTACTTCTAGTTTCTAAGGGAATTTCAATGAATTAATGATATTATTATGATTTAGGGTGGAATATTCAAATCCTCTAAATCTTGAAAAAGATTTGAGATTTAAAAACTCAAATCTTTACACTTTTTACATCAATATCAATAAAATACACTGCTGTATATTGAAAATGCAACACCAAGAAAGAGTGGTCAGAAAGTGATGAAATTTAGAAAAAAGACAGAGACAGCAAGCAGCAATAAGTGATCTTTGTTTCAAAATGATAGTCAGAATACAGAGAGAGAACGGTGTCGGCTCAGTAAGATGTAGGACCACCACGGACAGCGATGCATGAAGAAAGAGTCAATAAGAGTGCGGATGGCTCTCCATTCTCTTTCAACCATTTGCCACGGTTCGTCTTCTGAATGAGGCAGGGGCAGAGTCTGCAAACGGCGTCCAATCACATCCCACACATGTTCGATTGGTGACAGATCAGGAAGGTACGGTGGCCAGGGAAGCATCTGTATACCTTGCAGAGCATGTTGGCTGATGTGAGCACTGTGTTTGATTTGCTGAAAAATTGCATTAGGCAGCCCCTAAAGGTAGAGGATTGCCACTAGCCGCAGTACATTATCCAAGTATCATTGGGCCGTCATAGTGCCCTGAATACGAACTAGAGATGACCTGGAATTGTAGGCAATAGCGCCCCAAACCATTATGCCACATTGTCGTATGGTGGGGCATTCCACAGTTACTGCCGGATTTTAGATCTGTCTCCACGTCGAAGCCACACACATATGCGGCGACTGTCACTGGATAAACAGAAGCGTGACTCATCTGAGAACAGGACGTTTCGCCATTCTGTCATTCACATCGCTCCAGTCCGGCACCATTCTAAACGTTCATGTCTATTCTGTGGAGTCAATGGCAGTCTTCTTAACGGACGCCGTGAGTGCAGGCCACGTTCAACCAATCAACGGGAAATGGTTCTCATCGCACGGGAACATCCAGGGTATCTTGCACATGCTGCAGAATCGCGGTACAAGTGACATGCGAGACTGCTACAACTTGTCGGCAGATGCGTCAATCCATGCATGCTGACGTTAATTTGGCTGCACCTGCACCCCTCCTTCTTCTCACATTCCCTTGTTTCAAGCATGTTCGCCATAGCCAATGCACCGTGCTCGCATCCATGTGGGTATCAGCTGCGATTTGATGTACCCTTCTCAGTCCGTTCACCATATCCCTCGTAAAATTGTCTATCACCTTCGGAAGTGCCTTCTTTGATGGCGGCCTGGCATTCTCTTCTATTACACGTATCCTCCGTGACAAAAAGCAACTTTCTTCGATAATTCATCTGGCAGAAATAACGACACGAATATTGTGCATTCTGCACGTTTCTTCCCTTATATCTTACTTCACGTGCGTCAGAGAGCTGCACATTTCACATCATTCAAATAACTCAGTGACGTGCGTCTACTCTAAAATTTGCATAAATTTCTAACCACTCCTTCTTGGTTTCGCATTTTCAATGTTGAGCAGTGTATTTGAAATCCTAACTAAACAAACTATTACGTATTTTAAATCAAAATTTTGGAAAGATGTTCAAAGTCAAATGAAAAAGAGGATCTGTAAAATGTTCAGTCCCTCATCTTTTAGAAAAGTGTTTTACCTTGTGTTACATCTGAATGTCTCATTAGAATTAATAGCCATTAAAAATCATTTTCCCCAGTTGTTGATTTTAAGTATATAGAAGAAATCTAGATTGATTTTATACTGAAATGTATGTGTCTATATATACACAAAAGTTAAGCACAGTAAGCAAATAATGAATATTCAAAAGCTTACTTGAATTTGAGAGGCTAAATATCATTGTAGATGCAGATGGCAGTGTGTAAATAGGGTATGTTACAGCCAATCACAACTGACTGTTTGAACATATGCTAATTAGTCATTGAAGAAGCCAGCATCCTGAAGGTTATGAAGAGGTTCATTTAAATGTTGTTACAAGTGTTTAGGGCTTTCATAGGATAATTTTTTTATGTAGTCACCTTTCTGAGACTGAAAGAAGAGTAATGGCAGATAGTGAGACGTAATATGCTGTTGGACTCATTAAGTCTTTTCTTTGATATTGATTGTTTTATAATTTCTGAAATGTGGAAACAATTCCAAACAAATCAAAAAGTTGTCCGTAGACCCATATGCCATCGATCAAGGGTTAGTGTCATATATGATGATTGATATATTTGCCCTAGTAGCCTAGCGGAATCAATGAATAACCTCTACAACTTATGTATCCTTGGTTACAGTGTCACTTGGTAAGAAAATATCTACCAGTACTATATACCAAAGGTTTCATATGACCGAATATCAAGTATTTGTGTACTTCTAGCCACTCATTCCCAGAGGGGCAAGATTAAGTTAGTATTATCAGCATCTTAATCCAATTGTCGTAAATAGGCACAGTGCCCTGTTCATGAACGAGTCCATATTAGTCTTGAAATCAAATTATAAAAGTGTAAATGTCTAGAAAGAACAAAATTCATGATCTCAAGCCAGAGCATAGTCTGACATTATTTATTCAGAAGTGGCAGCATCATGCTGTAGGCTGGAGGTGTCACAGCCAGCTGCACTTCTTTAAAGATGGTTCTGTGATGACTTTGCGGTATCTGGATTAAGTTCTACACCTCATAGTGAGGTTCTATGCTGCAGTAGTTGGTCCTAACTTCTTCCTAATGGATGATAATGTCTATCCTTTTTAAGCCAACATTGTTAACCAATACCTAGAGAGTGAGGGTGTTTCTCATATAGTGTGGCCACTGTTTCCCAAGATCTTAATCCCATTGTAAATCTTGGGGATTACTTTAGTTGTTCTGTATTTGCATGTTTACCTCTTCCAGTAATCTCAGGGAGTTATAAACTCTCCCACTGGAGGAATGGACATTGCATGGTTGATGATCTCATTCAGAACATTGGCAATCACTGTAACATTAGTGTGAAGCTCACACTAATGTTACAGTGATTACTATGGTCACATAGCTTATTAATGTGAGTTTGGTTTGATTGTTTTTAACTTTAAATATTAGTTTGGAAATGACCCAAATATGGCATCCTTTTATATATATATGTTACTGTGAAAGATCGAAATTGGAGAATGTCGACTTTCACCGGAGAATGTCAACATTCACCAAATACGTTGGTGAAAGATCGAATATAACATTGCATTCTTGTACATTCGGACCCTCACCGGTGTATGTCGTCAATCACAGATATGCTCTGGTGTAGGTCGAAAAGAGAGGCAACTGGCTGTTTCTCATAAATGCAGTTGTAAAAGCAAGGGCCTCTTGTGCAATTCTAAGTCTCATAATAGTTTAAGTTGTTGCAATTAATCAGATTTGAATCACATAATTTAGTAAGTTTTTTATTACTATTATTTTATTTTCTCATTTACTACGTACTGTATAATTAAGTAAGTTTTTCAACTTCTATTATTTTCCTTTCTCATTTTGAATGTATTGTGTGTTTTAAGTACTTGTGTGTTTTTTCGTGACTGAATTACAGAGAAGAAAATATAATATTCTTATATATTCAACATTCACCATTAGTACATGGTGAATGTCAACATTCACTGGTGTAAGTCAGAAATAAGTGTATTTGGAAAATATTTAGGACATAACCAAGCGACTATGTGAATATTGACATTCACTGGTGAAAGTCGACATTCTCCAGATTTCGGTGTTTCACCATAACATATATATATATTTTACTGTTGATCAACATTTTTAAAACCTGCTTATTTAAGAAAAAGTTATTCAGAGCCTTTTTAATAAAAAAAAAATATATTCAGAAAGTTCCGAAAAAGAACTCATAAGTATTTGGACAGTTTGAAGAAGCAGTGTATATTTAGAAAAAACACAAAAATTCAACATTTTGTTAGGATTGCATTTAACAGAAATTACTCATTGGCATAAGTGCAGGGAATTTTTTTTATATAAGAGTCTTTTATTTTGTACTCTTCCTTTGTGAGTATAGCTTTTGAAGAAATACCATGTTTCTCTATTCTTTCACCGACTCGCTCCATACATATGCAATAGAATTTGTGTAATAACCACAAGCAAACATTTAGGACTGTATGTTTAGTATCTTTATCCTGATCAAACTGGATGCATTCCAAGTTTTCTTGAATATCCTTTCTGGCTTTCATTTGGACTATTTGTATATTTAAATTCATTCATATTGTTTTTGTGAAAAAGTGTGTTTCCCATTCTAGAAGCAGCAAAACATCCTCAAACAATTATACCTCCTCCCTTGTGCTTAATAGTAGACACTAAGATTTTTGAATTCAAGGCTTCAGTTGACTTTCACCATATCGCAATTCATCTATCACGGTCTCCAAAGTGGGACACGTGAAGTGATACTTAGGGATACACCAAAGAAGTAGGCTTGTAAAGTTTATGTTAATTAACCAATTAGTATGATTTGAACTTTTACTATAACTTCTTCTTTCTGTAGTTCTCACCAGAATGGAAATTAGATATTTGCATTTGAGCTGCGGGTTTGAATGTTTTAGTGGTAGAGCTTTGACAGCCTCCTCTGCAGTTACATCCCGTCATCAACTCTGCCAAAGTTTATTCCAACTTCAACCATTTTGCTAGCCGGCGTTAAAAGTGCACCATTAAATATTTCAGCCAGTTTAAGCAATCACTTTATGTAGTCTTCAACTACATAAAGTGAACTATTTGAATTTAAATTTATATTATTTTAAACACCAAAAGTGGCAGAATTTTGTTTTGAAAGTACGAGTGGTATCTTAAGTCAAAGAGTTAATAAAAGCATTATTTTAATTTTCATAGGACTTACTAAATCAGACTGGAGGGAAAACTCGCTAGTCAGCCTAGTAAGGTCTAAGCTTACTAGCATCTGGTGAGCTCAACATCAATACCATTCTACATACCTGTGTGATCTAGCATTTCCTGCGATGGTAACAATTAAAACTGAATACAGAAATTAGAATTTTAACTAGGTCTCTGAATTACATTAACAGAGGGCATTAAACCAGAGTTTTCTCTGATTACTAAACACATACAATCACATTGGTCACATTAAATTTTAATTAAAAATGTAAATTTGTAATTTAATATAATGTACATGTGTTGTTTAAAATAAGTAAATAAATAATTTGATTTTTGACTGTACATACACACACACACACACACACATATATATATATAGCACACATATATAGGGTACAGCTTATAATTACTTTGGTTTTAGGGATACGCAATAAAAAAAAGGTTTAGATGTTGCTAGTCTGTCAGAGCTAAATGTATTAAACTTTGACTAGTTTGCAAGTATAACATTGTTTTAATGTGGTGAATCTGCTCACCATAGATTTCGGAAATGCCAGGTATTAGGTAACCAAGAAAGTTCGTACAGTTTTCATGACTCATAAAAAATGGCCCACAAAAATGTAAATACCTATTTCATGCTTTGAAATAATCACCAATGGCTCCATTTACATGTTCCCAACAAGCTTATAAATGCACTTTTTGAAAAAATTCTTTTTTCTGGAGTCCAAAAATTGTGATAGAGCTTTTGTGACATCGTCATGTTTTTGGATCTGCTGTTCCTCAGTTATCCGTGGCCAAAAATAGGTTATTGTCTGATGAAGCGATGTCCAGGGAATAGGGTGGCTAAGGCAGAATTCAGCAGGCAGTGTTTTGGTCACCTCGTGGGTACTTTTGCTGTATGAGGTCTGGAATTATCGTGAAGGAGGAGAGCTCCTTTTCCATTGACCAGTGGTGGCTGCTTCTGATGCAGTGCAGTTGAACCTATTTGCAGTTTTGATGAGCAGACCTTGGCTGTTATGGTTTTTCCGTTTTCTAAATATTTGTAGAGGAATATGCAAGCACTGGTCCACCATACACACAGCGTTATTTGCTTTTAATGAATATCCGGTTTAGCTGGCAATGAGACCAAACCAGCTGTGGACCAATGATGTTTCCTCTTCTGATTATATAACATGATCATTTTTCATCACATGCGAAGATTTTGTCTAGGAACAAGACTTTATTATGGCACAGCAGCAGACAAGCAGATGTTCAACCATTGGAATTTATTCTCCTCAGACAGAGCATGAACAACCGACCTGCTTAATTTCCATGTTTCCAGGTTATTAAGATGTGATCGAATGGTTCTATCAGATACTTCACACATGTATGCAAGCTCCTGACAGGTTTGGGGAGGATTCTGCTTGATTTTCTTCTCCAGTTAGACTTTCTCGAGGGTGGATGGATGACCAACATGAGGCATGTCTTCAAGGCTCTCTTCTCCAGAAGAAAATCAGGTGAACCACTTTTGAGCAGTCTGTTCACTCATTGATGCTTCAAGCATGGAGCATATTCTTTTAATGGACTCTGTAGCTTTGTTTCCTAATTTGTATTTGTAAAGCAGAAAAGGTCTCAAAATCTCCTTTTCCAACATGTTCTTTGAAGATTGCACTTCCTACAAAACCGATAACAAAATGTACAAACCCTATAGCGATGCACTGAACAACTCTCTACTGAATAAGGTTTGAAAGCAGTGTAAACATATGATGCCATCAGAATCAACTGACCATGCTAATATGCCAAAACTAACTGTTCTCAAAAACTGCACAAACTTTCTTGGTTTATGTGGTATATTTTCCTTGTTTTGTTGATGAAGAATTTCCTTCTTGCTGAACGCTCCTTGTATCCATGTGTTGTAATGATTTTTCTAACAGTTTCAGGTTTAACTTTTATTGCAAATTGGGCCCATCAGCAGCCAAGTGGTAAAGTCACTGAATGCTGGTATTTCGGCCCATGGTTTGAGTCCTGGTGAATGGTCTGACTGTATGGCCATTTTCATGGTTTTTCCCATGTGTAACGTGTATACAAGTAAGTTTCCCTAAAAAAGGTCCTTTACGAAGGCATCCCCTTTCCCTAGGCAGATAGCTCTCGAGTACTTTGCCATAATCAAATAAACCAAACTTTATTACAAAACTATTTCTTGTGAATCTGTTGTAAGTTTTAGCATTAGTATTTGGGTTTTGTTTGATTTTTCATTGGATAAATTTCCAACTGCTTCACATTAGCTTGTAATGTAATCCAAACTTAAGTGCATTTTCAACAGTTCCATGCAATTTCCATCATTTTATAACATTAAAGATAGGGTAACACTTTACTTCAAGGACTTCTGGATAATTTGAATACTTTTACCACCTTTAAAATGACAATTTGTTAAATTTCTGACAGAACTTATCATTAATTTGTAGGAACCTGCTATGTTGACCATCTTCCCAAATATCTTTTAAGTGAATTATGACTTGAGTTACTGATTAATACCTTTTGAATAAATTATTTTATTACAAGGAAAATTTGGATGTTATTTATTTTGCAACAAGGTAAGCTTAAAATAGAGAAAAAATTATATATTGCAAAAAAATTTGAAGTTTATGTTTCAACATTTAGCACAAAATCTGTGCAAATAAATTAAAAAAATATGAGTATTCAAAAACATATGTGAGCCACTGTATATGTTTCAAAAAGTGATAAATTGAAATCATTGTCCAAGTGACAGGCGGAAAAAGTATGACTCAATGAGTAAATCTAGTGGGTCAATATTGTTGCTGTTTTAGTATTAAACTGTTGTATGAAAAAATCCTAAATTGCTTCTGAATATTTCTAGCAGTCCCTTAAAGAGTTTCCCTAATTTAAATCAGTAATATTTCAAAAACTGAGAAGTTGTCAATAGAAGTTTAATATACTTCTCTTGACAACTTGTAATACATTTAGCTTTTTTAATTTCCTAGGAAGTGTGAGTAAAAAAGAAGGATACATTTTTTATTTCCTAGAAGTATTATATACAATTTTTGTTGTTTTAGTAGTCAAAAAACTTGGTATTGTTCCAAATGGCGATCTACCAAATTTTGTTAGTTAGTTAATTAGTTTTAAAATAGATGGTGCTGCCTCTTTTTCAGATTATTTTGTTTGTAACAGCAATGTTGCTTTCAGTGTAATTTTTTCTGTTGAATTTCTGAAAAGCTTTTAAAAGGCTATCTTCAAATGTTTCTTATCAATTTACTCTCAAATAAATTTCACTTTTATAGTACAAAGAGTTGAAGTAAGAAGTAAATGAAATAACTGCTATATTAAGTGGCAACAGAGTTTATCTTTCTTAAATTCATTATCTCTCTCTTTTTTTTTTAATATTCTGCTTTTTTTTTTTTTCTTCCGCCATTTTATTGCACGTTGGAAATTTAAGCTAGGGGATTTTACCCTGCATTAGCCATTGAAGAATCAACTGTTCATTTTTTTCGAAAACTCCAATTACTACCATCACAAAATAGCCTTCCTACTTATTTGAAGTGCGGTGGAGAACTCGGTAAGTCAAAAGTAAAAACAAGAAAGGGGAGGAATACAAAAGTCTGAGATGTTTCCACAAAGGATACCAAGTGTTTCAATCTCACAGAAAACCAAGTGCATTTTTTTTGTTTGAGGATATCAACAGATGATGCAACAGTAAACTTTCACTATCAGAGATCATGCAGCTTGTCTATTATTGGAGTTACAAAACTTTCCAAGTGACCACTCAGATGTTTACAGGCAAATAAAAAAATACTGTGTTCAACTGGATTGTCTGTGTGGATTTGTTTAACAAGCACAAAGCCTTCAGCAGCCTGGAGCACATGGTAGAAATTGATGAGTCACTTCTACGCGGAAAGCGAAAATGCAACAGAGGTAACATGCTCTTCAGGAATGATTGTGGCAAAGAATTGTCATTAGACAATTCTGACGATGAAAACATCCACAACCAAAGAAACACCACGACAAATGAATAGAAGGACCGCAGGTATTAGGTTTGACATTCGAACTGACAAACTCAAAAAATGTTTCTTCATCATCAAAAGAAAAGATGCCACAACATTGCAGCCAATAATCCAGCACAAAGTTAATACCAGGGTCAATAATTATTAGTGACGAATGGCCTGCATGTAAGGGGTTAGCCAGATTAGGATATGATCATCAGACTGTCATTCACCAAGAACATTTTGTGAACCCTTCAAAATGTTGCCAACACTCAAACAGTCGAATGTTCCTGGGGTATTTTGAAGTTGAAGATTCTTCGCAACATGCGAAGTATGACCCCAGAAATATTACCAAAGTATCTTGCCTAAACATGGTAGAGATTATATAACAAAAGTGAAGACTCATTTCTAGCTCTATTATGTGACATTTGAGAAGTATATGTCTAAGTCATTGATAAAATAAAAAAGTAATTGATTATTTATTGTTTACATTTTATTTTTGTTAAATTTTGTTTAGTTTAAATTATATTTTATTTAATTATGTATAATATATATTATTTAAAATATGTATTTTAAATAATTAAATAAAGTATAATTTTTTAATACATTTTAGTGGCACTACCTATTGATCCATAAAGTATATTTATCACTATATTTATCATGTAACTTTTTCACATTATTGTGTACCCATAAATGTGCCTGGGAGATTTTAAGAGTTTTTAGTTTAATGATTTTTAAAGAGTTTAAGTCTTAAAATATATGGTTTTTTTTTCTTTTTAGAGTAATATTTTATTTTATATAAATATGGATTCTTAATTTAAAATACACTTTTATTTGCTTTTATTAGATTTGGTTCCTTTGAGATTTTTAAAACATTAGATAAATTTACTGGAAGAGTTGGCCCAAGTATGGGAAAAACTGAAATCCTGCATCAGTTACTGGATTATGTTATTGAAACCTTTTACCCTGAGGTAAGATTTGAAACTTTTATATGCAGTTTTGCTTTTGTATACTGCAATTTAGACAATACTAAGCATTTTTCAAAGGATCTGTACATGACAAGCTTATTTAGTTAGTAGATGGACTCGAAATTTTTTGTGAATCAAAATAACTTTTTCTGAAAGCTTCAAATTGAATCATCATTGATGATAGCATTAATTATAATTTATTGTGTTTCTATACAATTTAACAACTACTTTTTTTTAAAGGGTTTGATGAAATTTGTTTAAAATTCTACAAAATCTTTATCAAATATCACTTTATAACATTATTGTACTATTTATTATTTCTGTATTATTATTGTTTATTATTAATGTATATGACTTAGTTAGTCAAAGAAATGAAGTTTTGTGGCTGAACTTAAAAAAGATGCTGTAATAAAACATAATTTATGGCAAATTGATAATCTTGTGATTCAGTATACCATAAATGTTTTGTGTTCTTGAAAATCTAATAATTTATTCATTCAGATTTGTGAGATGTAGATTATATCTTAAGAAAGAGTTAGGCAACAAATATAATACGACAGTACCCTCCTCCTCTCTTTTTTTACCCTCCCCACCTTTTCAAACTTTTTTGAAATCCAAAAATTTATCTAAAATTCCCATCATATAATCCACTCTTTTTTTTGCAACATTAGAAAATAACTTTTTAAGTAACTGATAGTAATATTGCACATTTTAATATTGAGTACATCAAAAATTTAGACCCATTCAATTTATCAAATAAAAATCCATCTGCATTTGTTTGCAATTGGTTATAATTTGTTATAATTCTGACACTTGTCATTATTTTAGATTTATAAAAGTTCTGGAGATAAAGTGGAGATGTATGCTGCCTTCTATAAAGAAGTAGTTCTTCGAACTGCTAGATTAGTAGCTGGATGGCAGTGTGTTGGATTTTGCCATGGGTAATTTAAAATTTTACGTTAGCATTATAGAGGTGTAAATAATACGGAATTTCAAAAATTCTTGAACATATTTTATAACTTTATAAGCCTTTGACTTTCAACATTATTATAATCAATTTTTAGGCTTTAAAATACAAACATTTACAATAAAAGGCAGATTTTCAGCATAGTTTCATCATCTCTAATAATACAAAAGTTTTTATTTATTTATTTATTCATTTCCGATGACAGATTACAAAGACAACTGTACACAGAACTAGCAAAAATGAAAGAGAACAGCAAAGCTAAAAAAGAGTCCATAATGTGATATATAAATCTATTTTTTTGTCTCACCTCCCAATATCTCTCCCAGAGTGATCCAGCATTAATTGCAGGTCAACGACTCAGATGTGAGGAATCCATTTCCTCATGAAGGTTGCACAATTCATAAATTGGGGTTGTGATAATATTTATGCAATGCAGATGTTTTAAAAGGAAACCATGGCCAGTAAGAAGATAAAATATAGTAACACATTCCTTTCTGGACCATAAAGGAGTGTAAAAAATTCTGTTAATCTATACTGTATGATTATTCCTTTCAGTAATGTCTTTCCTAAAAGCTTATGTGTTGTAAGTTTTTATTACTCTTTTGGCAGTATAAAAAGGATGTGGTTGTCAGTTGTCTGGAGAATATTAACTCCTTTCTTTTGCATCATATCTGCCTTATCATTTCCATGAAGGCCAGTGTGATGGTATCCATTGCGTGTCAACTTCTTTGTCCTCCTGAGCTGAGTTGTTCAGAAACTGCTGACATTTTAAAACATCAACAGACATTGGTGATTTAAAAAAAGGAATGGCTAGAAGAACAGCTTTAGAATCAGAGAGTATGACTACCTTTAAAAAATGTTCAAGTTGACATAAGTTAGGATAAAGCTATGCGTATGGCTGTTGTCTCAACATCAAAAGCAGTCCTGTTCCTTCCGACTGAATTATAAAATGAAAAAAGCTTGCAAAAGATGTCAGCGCCTGCATTAATATTGTCAGTTAACACAGAGCCATACGTAACCACATGTAGCCATTCACTCTCAGAATATAAAGCTGTAACAGTTTCCAAAGGTACAGATTTAAATTTGGTTGTTTGTTTCTTTTTGAGGATTTTGTGTAACAGATTAATTCTGACTACATATTTTCTTTTATCAGTTGACATCATGGTTTCACAAAATTTTCAGCTTCTGTCTAAGGCCTAACTGATATCTAATGGAAAAGACTGTCTGAAGAAAACCATTCTGAGTTTTTTTTTCTCCGTCTAAAAGGCAATAGTTTCACAGGGAAAATCAGTCTGGTTACCTTAAATTTTCTTTCCATGGGATTAGTGCTGTCTGTTCCACAGTGGATTTAATGAACATATAGTGTGTAGCTAGTAAAAGTGCATCAACTCGGATAGTTTTAATTGCACCAGTAATAAGTCAGAGAGCTTGGTTGTGAAATCTTTTGAGTGAATAAATCAATTACTTGATTAGAAGCTGCCATGAGAGGCTTGCAACAGTTAAGTAATAAGAGGTAGAACATAGAAGCTGTGTGTCAAATCAAGAGTGATTTTAAAACAACCCCATTTAGATCCAGCAATTCTCTTCATCAAGGTTAGCCTCTTAATAGCACATTCTAAAATAATTTCAGCATGCCCTTTCCAAGTTAGTTTTCAGTTGAAAATGACACCTAGATATTGAAAGCTCTTGGTTCCCTGTACCAGAGAACCCTTGATATAAAAGGTATAATTTTAAAGGCTGATAAGTTAAAAAGTTTGATATACAGTGTTCTTTAAATTAACTTCCATATTATGAGTACCAGTCTTCTAAGATTGTTAGGGCCTGATTTAGAATTAGCTCTGTTCCTTTGCATGGCATTTGGGAGTTTCAGTCCAGAAGAACAAATCGTCAGCGTACAGGAAACTTTTAGCACCAGTTTTTTCAGTTTCAGTTATGAGTAACTGCTCTGTGTGGGAGGCCAATCCTTGAAACTTTGTATCATGAAAAACAATCTTCATAATGAACTCTACAAATTCCCTGGCTAAGAAAACTCTTGAACCAGCGAAACATGTTTGTGGAAAATCCAATATTGGAAAGCTTTGAGAATAGAGTATCCTAAAAACTAAGCTAAGCAGATTTCAGGTCTTCAAAAACTGCAGAAAGGTTTTTCTGTCTAGTGCATCCTGTACTGTTTGGCTAAGTAGTGTAATGTGCTGGTCATTTGACTTGTGTTGTCTGAAACCAACCTGTCCATTGGCTATAAATTGAAAATTCCCAACATACTAATTTAGTCTTTTCTGAATTATCCTCTCCCTAGTTTTAAATAAAATGCTTGAGAGTGAAATTGGTCTATTATACCCCTTTATGTCACTGTGCTTCTTTCCTTTTTTTGGGATCAAGATTGTTATTGATTTACACCATGCTGAAGCGATACATGCAGCATCCCACACAATATTGAAAAACTTCATATAGTATGAATTGCTTTAATGCTAAATTCAAAAGAAATTCAGCATGAATTACAACTTCACCTGGAAATTTATTCAATTTTACGTAGTGTATTTTTTAAGTAAGGGCTGTTTAGTTGTATACACTAAAAGGTGGTGGGTGTGCCACAACGAGTACTTGCGTCGTGTCTCAGCATTCCTTGGAAACACCTTTGCCCAGTTGCAGCTGCGTAGGTAACCTTTGTGGTCTGTTCTGTGTCTTTAAAATGTTCAAGATTATTGAATCGCCCACCACATGCGAGGTATGGTCAATGGTACGTTTTTTGTCGGCAAGAATCTTGTCTGCTGTAGAAATTCACCTGCAGATTTGTGGTTTACATATTGAATTCTTTTTATTAGAATGTATAAAAGTATGCAGATCACAAAAATTATAAATTTATTCAAATGTAGAGGAGTATAAGAGGCCCACAAGTTCTTTCCCAGGATTGTTAGTGTCTGAGTGCCCCCATGTAAGTTTTTCTAAATGTGTTGTTGGGCTGCCTTCTGATGTGGGCCAACTGAACGGCCAGTGGGTAGAGCAGTGCGAAGGAGCAATACCTATAAGTCACTGATGAAGCTCTGGTGCTTCATCCACTTTTCCTTGACCTCATGGACATTGAAGTTCCCGATAAAAATAGTTTTCACTAAAGTATTGAGGTAGGTGACATTGGGTTTGTTATTAGGAGTATTGTGTATAGCAGTAATTTTGAAGCGGATGTTATGTTTCCATATATCCAAATTTATAACTTCTCTTTTATCTCTTGGTTGGTTCGTGTCCTTTACAAGTTGCATTCTTTGACTCTTGTAAGAATTCCATTCGCAACTAACCTAGATTTTGGTAAAATGTATGAAGAATAACCCATGAAGGAGAAATGTTTCAATTTCTCAGGAGATAAATTTGCTTCCATAATTATAAAAACATCAATATCATAGCAATTCAAATTCTGCATAAGCTCGATCCTCTTGCCTTGAGAAAAGCTACCTACATTCCCATAGATAGAACAGAGTACTACCATATGGAGAGAGAACTCTGTAGGCAGCACATACCGAGTTTGTTTACTTAGCCGTATTTCTATGCTGTCAGGGTGCACAGCTAGGAGGTAGGTCTGCATTGCATCCTATAATACAAAAGTTTCAAATAAAATCTACTGTATTCAGATTCGTGATAAAAAAATTGTTTTTTTGTAACAACCTAATTATACATGATTAAATTTAAGTACTTTCTCTTGAACCTCCTTTTCTAGAACATTTTATACTTTTCAACTTATTTAACTATGCTATTATTTAATTATGTTAACATGCTATAATAAACATGTTATGAAATATAATACATTCAATTTGTTGTAAAATTGTTGTGCATTAATTTCAACATTTTAAATGAATGGAGGCTCAAATTCAGTAGTGATTCTGTGTAGACTGTCATTTGTTGAGAGTTTGACATGTAAATTTCCATCGTATATCTATGAAAGGCACTGTTTCTATAGAAACAATTCACTTATTTCATGGATGAATCAGAAGAAATGCACTGAATTTTATATCTAAGATGCATTTCTTTATCCCCAAGTGTACCTTTTTGTAAGGTCTGTTGACCCATATTTTTATAAATGGATAACAAAGATTAACCTCATAGAGCTGTGCTGACTGAATGACTTTAAATGCAAATGATTGGCCATCATATCTGCCTAATCTCACTATCAGTGAACATATTTGAAAATATTCGTTATCAGTGAATGTTAGTGCTCCAAGAACTCAGATCTGCCCTCTTACAGTAAACAGACTTGATTCACCGTTGTAAATGAAGCTTTATTTATTAATGTTAGAAGAGATTATGAAATGTGTATTTCAGCTAGGGGAGAACATATGTTGTGTTAAATAATTAATAATAATAAATTTAATATGTTGTGTTAAATTTAGATGGTGCACTTTCCTTGATTTTTACTTTGCACATAATCTGGTACTATCTGCAATATTTTTTGTCATTCCTTTTATAAGCAAAATAATGTGTCTTCATAAATATTTATATACATTTCCTACATGGTCTTTTGTTCTGTAACAAAAGTTTAATTTAATTTTAATATTTATTATTTAAACAATATTATATATTCACCTGTTTTCTTCATTAATGTTAATTGCTGTTCTTAATTATTAATATTTCAAAATTATTAAATAGATGTTACATTTTAAAATATCATTTAATCCATTATCATTAATAAAATATCATGTAATTTATGTCTCTAGATGATATGCGAGTTTGAATATATTTTTATTACTTATTAGTGTACTTATTTTACATAATATTTATAGAGTTTTGAATACTGACAACATGAGCATTCTTGGTTTGACTCTAGATTATGGACCTTTTGGGTTCCTAGATATGTATAATCCTAATCATATCTGCAATGCTTCAGGTATGTAAAAAAGATTGTTTCAGTGTATAAATCAATTAGTAATTTTAAACAAATCACAGATATTGATATTATTAAACATAAATTGTGAATCATTTATATTGTATTGTTTAGAAAAGCTGTTTTAAAATTTAGCTGAAAAACATTTATGCTTTGGTCAGGTGCGACTACGGGAACATTTAATAGTAGGCCAGTTCTTGCATGCTGTATAAATGTCTAATCATACATTTAATTGTTTGTTTTGATTATTTTGATCATTGTTTATTTTGATCAAGCCAGATGTATTTTAATAATAGCTTAACTGTAATTTTTAGCCTTTTGTCACAAAATTTAGTTTATTTCAGTATAAAAGAAATTCTGGGCTGTCTAACTGGTATAGTGGTGAAGGGCAGGGGTTTGAATCCAGGAGAAGGCATGGATGTTTGTAAATGTATAGTGTCCATTCAGCATGGGGCACATTATATATATTGACGAGCTGAAAGTTCTCTGGAGTTTTTTTTTAAGGAAAGAGGAGTGGGAGACCCTTGGACCTGCCCCCGCCCAGGGTGCTCTCCATCAAAATTGGGGGTGGAACTGTGCTAAAATCGCACTGTCACCTGTAAAGTGCTCAAGCCTGTTGCCAACAACAGGTGTAAACTTATAATTTCCTAGTTTTTTAGTTTAAAATTCAGTGCCTTTTATCAGATTTTTAAAAAGATAATTTATATTAGACCATAATTCTTTTGGTACTTTTTTGAGATAAATACAGCACCAGATAATGCTTTGTTGCCCAGCATGAAAAGAAGGTAATTGGTTTTGCCTGATTGAGCCTAGTCAAAATGAGATAACTTTTGTAATAAATTAAACATAAACAAAAGAGTATTACCATTTGTGATGAAACAAACAAAAAAAATCATGATTCCTCATACTATTAAAATAAAGCAATTGCCAATTTAAATTCAGGAAACAGTAATATAATACACCATCAATTAAAATTATTTTATTTGTTACAAGTTAAAACACAAAATTACCATTACATTTTGCTACATATAAGAACCTAAACTTATGTTCATTATAAAGATTATAAAACTCATATTTATGGATGGAATTCCTACATTTTGGCTTCTTTTCAGGAATTCTTTGTTGCTGAGAAACAATGGACTTTGGAGGGAGTTGAGTTAACAGTACAAGATTTAGAAATGTTATTTATTAAAACAGCCAATCATGTTAAATTTTAGTACTATGAATTAGATACAGTGTAAATTATGCCAGATATTTTATTAAAAATCAAAATAAATAAAAATAGTTATTAACAATATATATGTGTGCGTGCATACCTAGCTAGCTAAGATGATATGCAAATAAAAATTTTAAATCTTCTCTTTCAAGATATGGTAATGGTAATTTTTGAACATGTACTGTTGGCAAGAAGAGCTTTCTTATGGATTACACATTTGGCAACTTCTTGCACTCAACAAGAGAGCATTTCTTTTCTTCCCCCTTTTTTTGTGCAAGTAGGAAAGTATCATTCTTTTTCATATTAAATATTTTTGCTAAAATGTTATTTTTCAAAATGATATAGATGAGAAGCATTTTACCAGCATAATCATTTGCCTTTTAGTTGAAGGCTAGCATGAAAGAATGCTAAAAATGGAAAATGATAATAATTGTTAGAAATATAAAAATTTTGTTTCAGATAAGTAGTTCATCGTAAAAAACAGTTGTCATTACACAGTTTACTTGTTACTAACATATTTAAGTGTACTTATTAGGCTGCAATTTTAAGAAATTCTTTGATTGGAAATAGATATATTGATACCTTGCCTATTTCTGAGAATACTTGCTTGTGAAATTTGTTAAATGAGACAGTGCTTTCATATTAACTAACACTCAGTGATAAATCATCAATAATACCATTAAAGACTACTTTGCTGTGAATGCTGGTGCAATACTAGAGGTTCTAGAAGGACTTTTTTTTTCTTTTTCCTTAGGGGAGTGGTTAAGGGATGGTATAGATGGTGGTTTCTTATTGAAATGGCAATTTCGGCAATTTCAAACTAAACAGAAAGTGTATGTTGTCTGCATTGCTTTTTTTTTTTTTAATAATCCTTATTTTCAGGCATTATTTTACCAAAAAATTTTGAGTGTTTGTATTCTTATGCAGTGAAATTGTATATTATGGAAGATATGGAAGTAAAATGTTAATAGCTGCCAGTAACATGTTAGAATAAATACTAGTGTGGCTATAATAAGTAACTAGTGTCGTTATAGTAAGTAAACTGTTAGGATAAAAACTAGGAACTGGTTCAATTTACTTGTCTTTTTTAGCTGAATATATATGGAGGCTGAGATATTTTCAGAGAATAATGATCTGTTTGATGCTGTTTTGCAGTTTAAATGTGATTTTTAAATGATACTGGCTGGAAATTAAAAAAAAATAAATAAATAAAACTGTTCAGTCAGTCTATTGTCAAAAATATGTTTTATTATCATTAATGGTTTGTTGGTGAGTGTCAGTTAATACCCAAGTACTGATGAGATCAGTTGATAAAATCAGACATTAACCATTATTTTGCTTGAGGCAAACTCTTTTGGGCACTCAAAACTGTGTTGTAGCATTATTATTCAGGGTGCAGTGATGATATTCGAAGGAACCTAACAGTTTTCTTGTTTTTTATCAGTTCTGAGTATGACAGTTGTCCAGAATACAGTTGTTTTTCTGCTACAATGGTTGCAGTACCTGTTTGAATTGTTTAGCTAGTTATAAATTTTTATTTATTGTCTGTAAGAAAAGTTTTGAATATGTTAAAATGCTCATGGGGCCTTGGTTTTGGCATAGTTTTCTTTCCCAAAATAATAGAATTTCTTTTTCATTTGTTCTTGCTTGATATCTGTTTAGTACAACCACCATGAAAAAATATTTCCAAAATCGTCTTCCCCCCCCTACCCAAAATAAGAACTATGCATGCATGTTTTTTGGGAAAGGGGAGAAAATCATTGATGCATTTGCAAATTCTTACAGGTTTGTTTGTTAATAATATGAAGTTTGAAAAGTAAAGTTAAAAGGAAGGGGATTAAACTATGAATAGTAAAAAAGTTAAAATTCAAAAAACGGAGACTGCCAATTTAATGATAAAAATTTTGTAGCATGTTTTATTTGTAATTTAAATTGTAGTTTTCTTTAGCTACACAGTGTACAAGTAAACTAAATCACATTTTTCTGTGAAAGCTGACTAACAGCTGCTGAAATAGGGTGCATTTGGCTGAAGTAAAATGTAGCGTAAATACACTGAAAGTTTTAAAGCTACTCTAATCTTTGTTACTTTATATCAGTCAATGGTCCAAAGCTATTTTTTATGATTTTTAGATATCATTGTGTAATGTAGATAAGAAGAAACATGGAGAGAAAAATCTCATGTCCTAATTATCTGTGTAGCCCTGTAAATAGTTTAGAATTTAATATTTATTTAAAAATGTGATTTTTTTTTAATCTTAAAAAAATATTTCATATGTTTCAATATGTGTTGTCATTTTCTCTCTTTTTCTTTTATGAGTTATTTTAAATTTGTCTCGCTCTAGATCAAAATGGTCGTTATTCTTTTATAAAACAACCTGGAATATGTTTATGGAACCTCCAGAAATTTGCTGAAGCTATCCAACAGGCTTTGCCACTACCTGTTTCCTTACCTTTACTTGAATTGTATGAAGAAGAATTTCACTCTTCTTACTTACAGAAGATGAGAGCAAAGGTATAAATTGCTATTCTCTAATGTTGACAATGCTTAACAGTTTTGTACACTATTTATTTAGAATGATACAGTTTGTGTTTACTATTCTTATGCTATTGGCTTTGTTAATTCTGACCTTATAAATTAATCTCAAGCACATAATTTTTTCACTTCCTCATTTATATATAAGATTTTTAATTTAAGGAATTAGTAATCTGTACTCTAATGTCTTCCAGTTCAAATTTTTAAATGCATTGGAATGATTTTTTTTTTTATGGATTTTTACTAATTTCTGAGCTTACAGATTTCATTCAAGCTTTGCGTAATTGTGGAGGATTTAAAATTGAATATTTATGAATGCTTAGGAAATGCAGCTTTCATAAAAAAAGGGGGGAGGATGGGAAAGAGATTAAAGTCTAAGTTACGTTCATATAATTTAAGCTTCCTTTTTTCATTAATCCTTAATGACACACTGTTATTATAGTACAGTGCTATAGAGAAGAAGTCTTTATTTTAAATATGACTGCTATGAGTAGTCTTTTTATCAATATTATTAATTCTTTTGTAATTTTTTTTTTAGAAAGGAAATTTTTTCATGAAAAGTAATTTTAAGAAAATAATGCAAGGAATGATGCTAATGCATGCAGGAACTTCATGGGAAAAATTCAGTCCTTTGTTATTTTTAATTTATCTTTTTATAATTTTCCATAAATTTATTTATAATTGGTATTTGTCATGAAAACATTCAGTGCATAAAATATCAGTGTCAGAAGCATTAAATAAATAATTTTTATCAGAATTTAAATTATTTCAAAAGTGCTTTAAATTTTATGAGGACATATTACTAAGATTTAATAACACCTTTGTCATATATCATCTGGAATATTAGATGGGTATTCATTTTCTTCCATTGTATTATCTATACATATTCATTCCAGAGAAGTAACAAAATTGTTTCCTAAATTAGAGTGATTCTTGGTATTGACTGAATGCTATAAGACAAAAATAATAAGAAGAAAAAAAGATGAAAAATATTTATATAAAGTTTCAAAGCATGAAGTTTATATAGAGTACTTGAAAGTTAAGGGAAAATAAATGAGACACAAAGAGACACCCTTGATATGTCAGAAGCAACAAATTTTGGTCGTTAATGTCTCTTGTGACATATTTTGGGACACAAATGCCATGCAGAACTACATAAATGATGAATTTGAAATGATTCTTAAAAATGTTTATTACCTGAAAAACCATAAGAATGATTCAACTAAATATTCATAAAATGCTAATTTTATTTTTCAAGTTATTCTATTTAAAATACTTTTCATGAATAAATTTACCTTTTAAAATAAAGTAATGTTAAAGGAATTAATATTTATAAAAAAAAGCCCTGAATTAAAATTCAAAGTGAAGACTTCTCATCTCTATTAAAATATGCTAGAAATTCTGCTATCGGAAATAAGAGATAATTGAAAAACTTAAAACAATAACACTATTACTTTGATTTTTCATGCTTATTTCTAAGAGGCATTTGCATATATATTTTAAATTTCTTTGTAATTATGCAAAATTGAAATGAAATTAGATCATGTGCTGTCCTTGGAATATGAAATCAATAGTCTGTACTGTAGTGTTTTTAAATAATTGAACTTGCTCATTGAAAATTTCTTTTTATTCCTGTTATTAATTTATAAAATTTAGTATGTGACAATAGTAATCATCTTTTTCATTTTTACTTTTTAATCCAGTTAAAAATAATTCGTATCTAAAGAAATTTGTTTAGAAAGAAGAATAGTATAGATATTGTAATTCTTTGTTATTAAACTTAAGTTACAGATATTGTGATGAAATCTTATTCTTTGGCAATCTTAATTAAACTATGAATCATGTTGATGCAAGGAATTAAGGAGAAGTGAAAAAAGTATCATAAAAGTGTTAGATATATGATGTAGCCAGGCATCCACTTCTCATGATATTTTGCACCACTACCATAAAGATGGGCCAGTTATCTCAGACAATTCTGTGTGAAGGAATCTCTTCCTATAGATAATTAACTGTAGTGTGTGTTGCTCTAATCAAGTAATCCAGTCCTTACACTGTAAAATTGATCAGTCCAGTGGTTACAATTTAATTATTTGTGTAGCTTAAAGTAAAAAATGCAAAACATATTTTCTTTTCATCGTTGATTTTGTTCAACAATATTTCATAGTTTTGTTCCTTGTCATCTTTCAGGCAGTTTTATTATCCCATTGTACTGAAGAGTTTTAACTGCCACAAACTTAAGAGCTGTTTCAAGTGTCATTTAAAGTCTTCCTGGAAATGACACTTGAAAGTGTTCCCCCTCCTATAAGAAAACCTTGTAAAGACTGAAGTAAATTAAAATCAGATGGTGCAAAGTCCCAGGCAAGCTGTAATAGATTTGTTCAGTTACCAAAAAAATATGAAATCTTGCATTATTATGATGGAAAGTTATACTTTTTATGCTGATGAATTTCTGGACATTTTCTATTGAATATTACTGTAAGTTTTGATAGGGAACAGTATTTTGTTCGGATTATTTAGTTTTCCTAATGGAGCTCATAACAGAAGGCTGACTTTTAAGCCACCATTTATATATCACCACTATATAAAGACAAGAACTTTTGCTATGGTTAATTTCATTTACTCCTGATTGTTTTTATTCTGCTTAATTGTGGAGTTTCCATTTTTATCACATGCCACAGTTTGCTTAAAAACAGAATGTTTCCTTAGTTTAATTGGAAAATGACCTGTGGAAACACAGTTATTTTTTAGGATGCTTTAGTTTATGTATGTGCAAATGAAATATTAAAGTGATCAACTTAACTAAGGTGGCGCAAATAATTTTTAACACTTAATTTAGGTATTTTAAGTGTAGCAGTTGTCTTTTATTGTTATTGTAATTTTTACACCACTGACAGACAGGTGTCTAATTCATAGCTTTTAGCCAGATGTCTGTCAGCAATAAAAAAATTGTAATCTGCAGGCTGTACATAGGAGGTATTTAAGATTGCCATAGGAGGTGTTCATTTAAAATATGTATACATATTAGTATTAAATAATATAATAATATTAAATAATAATTTAAAATAAGTATATATAGTAAAACTTTGAAGAAAGTGCATCAGTTACATACATGCAGTAGTAAAAACATTACAAAACTGTTATGTAATGAATTTAATGCAATATGAAAATAGATTATCTTTAGTGTAACATCAATTTTTTTCAGTCTGTATCTCATCATCATTTTCTCTTGATCTGCCCAACCAAGAAGTATCATCATCCATGGTTCAGTGTGAAAATTCATAAACGATTTTTGATGCATTTGATCTGTTATGATTCTTTTCCCATGCACTACATAAATCGCCTCTTCTATAATATTTTGACATTTTTTAACTGAAAAAGCATAATATACCCAAAATTATGCATTTTTACGTCTATCTTTGATGTTGCAATGGCTCCACAAAAATTCAGTTTTATATATTTTTATATTTATTTATTTTAATGCACATTTTAATTCATATTAAAACTGCCACAGAACTGTCCCATAAATTTATTTTAAGAAGTTAAAAGATAAAAATTGTTAGGATCATCTTATGGATCTCCTCAAGAAAATTAGCAAATTTAAATTTAAATGTTGCATAGTATAGTGTTTTTACCAGGTACTAGTTAAACTAGTACCTGGTAAAAACACTATAGAGTAGTACTTTTTCTGATAGCAAAATGAGTTTGGTAGGTATGGTGAATATAATAATATGCTAACGAATCTTTTCCAAATTAAAACATAAAAATGTTTTTTTATTTAATGTATGTATTAATGTTAGAGACTTGAAACTGCAAGAGATACACACACATGCACACTGGTAAATTATGAATTTTTTAATCATCGTATAGAATTTTTAATTATCTTATAGAAATTGTATCTTTGTAAAGATAACTGTAATTGAAAGTGAAAATTTACATAGTTGCTGTCGTGCTGAAGTTTATCATATATGCTTTACAAAATTTAATCCATTGCGATAAGTAGAATTGTGTCATAAAGTGTGTAAAAAGGATTGCACAACTAAAAGCTTCCTGAGCAATTTGACAGTGAACCATGATTTGATTTAGGAAATAAAATAAGCTTTTTAGACTAAGATAGTTTTAATCATGAGTTGCCTTGTAATTTAATAAATACAAGTATACATCTGGGCTTTTACAAAGAAAGTTGTAATTAGTAAGTTATGTCTTACCCTTTGAAAATCTTTTTAAAGTAAAATTCTCTAACTGTCTTTCAAAATTGGCCTGGAATAAACAATAGTCAGAATTATATCAATTAAGCATTTTCATTGTAAGAAAAGAAAAACCAAAACATTAGTTTCATGGGCTGTGTAAATGTTATAAAATAAGAAGTTTTGAATTTTAGGATTTTTGCCTATGAGAATTTGAATTTCAGGTGGTTTTACTAAACATTTTCTGAAGTGAGTATTTCTATTTTATTAATTAGCATTAGAAAGTTTAATGTATATGCTTTTCTGTTTTACTTTTTATATGTACCGTTGTATGGTTATTATTATTTTAATGAACCATATATTATGATTTACACCTTTACTATAACTTCTTTTCCATTTCCTCACTAGAAAATGTAAATAAGTTTGAGAGTATTTAAGCTGAGGTTTTTGGTTTGTAAAACAGAGCATATTTCTGTCTCTCGAGGACATGTTACTAGGTTTTGCCAGCTCTGGTAAGATTGTCATTTTTCAGCTTTGGGCTGCCAACATTTAATTGTTACACCAGTGAGAAGTTCTGAGCCACTTAGAATTTAAAATCAATTATCTAGTCTTTAACTACTAGGCTTAGTTTAACTATTGAATTTGACTATCTATCGATTACTATCTATGGATATTTTGTTTGTGCAATTGTATATTGGCTGTCAGGACAACCGAAAAGATGTATACACTAGCAATGAACTGCATTAATGATGCATGCCAAATCCAACTAAAAGGCAGTGGAAATGTGCACAAAAGTAACTTGCATTGTAAGAAGAAGAAAAAATACTTAATAACACACATTGTATCAAATGATTTTATTAAATTATTTTAAGGTGTAATCTTTGAATTTCTGTCCTCATTGTATTCATGTGTGAGAAACTTTTTATACTAAAATCCCAATAACCTGACAGTTCATTTTAGAATAATTTATGTATTTGGATTACAGTTTTTCCTCAGCTCTCTTGGCATGCACTTTTTTTTTTTCTTTTGAAATGAGTGTTTATGGGATAAGAGTAAATTAAAAATACTAATTCTATTTTTCAGTGTTGTGCCATATTGTTCTCTTGATTGAAATGTTCTGCACTGTTGTACATACCATTGTTTTTTCTCAATATAACTGTACTCTTATTTAAATTAGTTGATAATTGTGATCAAAAGAAAACATGTATTTGATGTATTTTTTCTTAATGATGTTGTAATGAAATTTATTTGCATATTTACTTGTTGGGTATGTGGTTTTCCTTGAATACAGAGCAAATGTGATAAAGAATATGTATTTACCTGTAAAAATAACTACAAAAATTTAAAAGTGAAAAATTCTTGTTCATTTACTGGAACATTTAGTTTTTCCATTTAAAAGCTGTATTGCTATTAAAAGGATATAAATGATTTGTGGTTTCTGAAATCTCTGAGTTCTAACATGAGACTCTGACTAACCTTAAGTTATTCTACCCTTGGTTTATACTATGATCTTTCTGTATAATTAATTGAATGTCTAATTTTTTAGCTATAATGTTAATCTTACATCTTCTGGGCATGCTTAATTGCATTTTATTATGTTTTTCAGTTGGGATTATGTAAATTGGAACTTGCAGAAGATAAGTATGTGTTATTCAACTTAAAAAAACTTTATATGTTACAAATTTTGTGCATAGATAGGTGATGGTGGTGTTAGTTAGATGTATATGATTATATATGAAATTGCTGTATTTTTCTGTACAATGTAGCATGAAAATCTAGAGAAACAAAACTTGCTTGAAAAGTAAGAATACAGTGTTAAGTCTATTTAACATTCAGTAAATGGCTATCATGTTAATTTGGCGAGCTATTGCCAGGCTCGCAACTGTTTTTGCGACTGATTTTTGTCGCAAAAAATCGCCAAACATGGCGACATTTCTGTCCGGCCCCTGTATCACAGTAATAGGTATTGTAATTGATTTCATATGCAACTAACTGTAACTGTACCTGGTCTCTATACTTTCTAGTAATTTCAAGAAGAACTACATAAGGCCAGAGAGATCATCTGCTGTCATCTGTGAGTTGCTGTTAGTTGCTTAGTTAAATGTAAATTCAGAGTACTGAGGTATATCCTGGTTAGCTTTTCTCTTTAGATGTGCTTTGCATTACGTTGTCTTTAACATTTATAGAAGTTTGAAGTGTAACTACTGCTGATTGTACTCTGTGATACTGTGAAGAGTTATATGTCTAGTTTTGTGGAGAGTTCCAAAACTCTTGAAATGTATCTTTTGATAAAATAAATTTTATCAGCCTATCATCGGACCTGTGTGCATTCAATTTGTTACGAACCTGCATGCATGCAATTATATATATTCATGGATAATGATGATGGAAACTGAATGAATTTAATTAAAGAAAACGTAGAAGTCATCATAAACTTACGTAGTGTTCTGGATTTAAATATCTGTACATGTTAGCATTATCTGTTAGATGAAACAGAATTTAGAATATGTTTGGATAATGACTTTTAGTTTATTGAGTTGTTAATGAACAAAATGGAACTGCTTTGTGGTAAGTGATAAATAATTATGTTGGCTTTGGATGAGTGGAGAGTTTGTGCTTGGAGAATGCTGCTTCATCCACATCATTGTGGAATGGCATTTAGCTGTCACACCAAGTTTTGTCATTTAAAGAACCACTGCCTGTAAGACCATCACCTCTAGTGACGTTTTGTAGAATTTTAATGTCTCAATCTGTCGATGCCATCCTGTGACTTGATGGATTGATAATACTGTCACATCCATTTGGGGCTATTTTTCAGCAAAATAGTGCTTATTAACATGTAGTAAATGTTCCTAAAGGATGTTTATGTGGAGTCAAAATTCTTTTTTGGCTAGGCAGATCTTTAGACCTTCTCTAGGTGAACATATTTTGGAGATTTAAAAAGGTATCACGAGTTTCACAATACACATTAATTTAGTGAGCTGTTACAGGCTATCCTGCATTAAATTTTGCAATAAGCATTTAGTATTTCCATACATGTATATATTTCATTTATTTTCTCCCTCCTCCCAAGACATAGTGTATTTTGGTTGCAACATGGCCTATAAATAGAACAGTTACTTCTAAAATGCATTTGTTAATTTTCTTGTTCATTTAGCAGCACAATGAGAATCTGAGAAAATAATTAAATTTCATTTGATTCTAATATATCCACTTTACTATTTTTTTAATAGATGTATTTACAAATTGTGTGCACATTAAATTGTAACTGAACAATTAATTGAGTAACAACTTTTATATAACAGAATTAGTCAATTTAACATGTTTTACATAATTTATTACTGATTGATTCTGTTTTTGCTTTTATGAAAATTTCCGAAATTTATACGTATAAAATTTCTGTTCTTCAATGACTCAGTTGCAAATTGTTTTTATTATAGGAATTTTACTTTTGTCAATTTCATAGTCATTTATAAAAGATTATTCTGCTGTGTATCTTTAAACTTATCTTTAGTGCAAAATGAAATTTATACATGTTTTTTAAATTCTGTAAATGCATTTTTAATAAAATATTTGCACTATAATAATGATCATTTTATGGAAAACTTAATGTATATTTTATTGTTAAATACATATATTTTAATGTGTTTATGCTGTTATGATTTTTTTTCCTTATAGAGATTTAATCCAAGAGCTGTTAAGTACCATGGAGAAGACTGGTGCTGATTATACAAACACTTTCTGTTGTTTTTCACATATTGATATTACAAATTCTATGAAAATAGATGAAACTATAGATTTAACAAAGGAAAAAATTCTCAAACAATGTTATCCTTTAGAAGTATTAAAGCACAGCTTTAAAAATAATACAAATTCTTTGTAAGTATGTTTGCTGTTGAAGTTATTTATTGTTGAATCTATCTGGCTATTGAAATATTTGATTTTAAAAGTACTGTAAATAATGTTTTTATTGGCATAATTTTAGCATTTTCGTGGTATAATTACGGGAAATCACAAAATCTCTCTTGTAAATTTAGTGTAAGAGATAACTTAGACTTTAGTGTAACTGTTTTCCCACATTTCTCAAATTATCCTGCATTCTTCCTTAATATATGGATTAAAACTTTTATCCTCCTTCCTCAAAATCTCTTTTATCAGACTTTTATTTGTTTTAAATTTCATATCACTGTATCATAATAAATTTTAATATACTTAATGTTTATTAAATGTGTATTTAATTCCTTGAATGCTGATGTAAATACTTGCATAACTTTTTTTTCGAGAGCCTGAAATATTTTATATGCTAATAAAGAACTATTGAAAATAAGAAAAGTAGTGGTAACAATCTGTTGGTAATATTTCATGCAGGGAAATTTGTCATATTTTATACTTTAAATTTGAATTCTATCATTAAGAGTGAAATAATTTTTTTGATTAGTTTCTTATATTGCAACAATGAATTTTCATATTTAGATGCTGATAGTAGTTTCTTTTCTTTAAACTTATATTAAGCAATAGTAGCATGTTTTAGAAATATAAATTACAATAATAACCAATGAACTAGTTACATGTTCTGATTGTAGCATTCTGTATTTAGTATATTGCCACAAAATTTAATAGTAATTAAAATAATTTTTATGATGGTTATATAGATTATTAGTCTACATTGCCATTGTATCAGGGTTGGTTTTCTTCCAAGACAGTGAGAGAAGCTGGGAAAAAAAAAAGAAGAAATTAACAGTAATGTACCCATTAGACAGCTAAAGGAGATAAATTTAATGATAATTGTTTAAAGTATTTAAAAATGAAAGTTTTATATTTTCTGCAACAAAATACAAAGTAATTTAATAATGTTGTCCCAAAAAATCTAATGGAAATTGTGGTAGAATTCTTATTTATTTAGTGATGTGATACTCATTGAATTTTTTCTGTCAAGCTTGTTGTTTCACTAAGGATATATATATGTTACCAACCTAAGAACCATATATATTATCAAAGGGTCACTGTAATTAAGGTTCAATAAATGAATAAAAATTTTAAAATGGTGTATTTAAATAATAGTTTTCAAATTTATAAATTAGATTATTGCTTTACCTGTATTTTTGTTGCACTATGTTGATGATGATGTAGATTCAATTTTATGATAATTAATTATTTTTTTAATTCCTTCTGAATAAATATAAATTTATACTTTTTGAACTAAAATTCAATTAGATGTGAAAGCCAATCTCATTGGAATATTAAATTATATGCATTTTTTCCTGCATTTCATATGAACTTATTTCCTTGAATTTCATTAGAGATATATTTCTCATTCAATTAATTCAGTTCTCACTTCACGACAAGGCAAAAATACATAAAACCTCAAAATATCTTTATTAAAAATTGAAAAATATAGAAAAATATAAAACAATATAAAGAATAATCTTTACAATTAAAATTAGAGTTCTGTGCAAAAACAAGCAGTTCAGCTGGCGGGCAAGAAGGCAGATTTTTCGGTACACAAAACTGATAGTTTACTTTTGGTCTTACTCAGCAAAAAGACACTGAAGGTGTAAAAACTGACTTAATTTGCTGTGGACACAACTAATGAATATGTTACCCAAAAAAGAATATTGTAACCATACAGATGAATCTAGTTAAATTATACAGAAAATGAAAATATTTAAATTAATAATATAACAATGCTACTTATGAATAAAATACAGATACAAATATGTATTGAACTAAAAAATTAGTTTCTTCCATTTGTATTACTTTGGTGAAAGAAACCTATTTTTTCCATGTGGTTTATTCTACAGTTTTTTCAATGTTTTTCTGCTGTGGAAAAAACTTGCCAATCCTGTCTTGCACACATAGTAAAAATTATAAAGTTATGTATGTAATACATGTATAAAGGGTGTTTCAGAGATAATGGGACAAACTTGGAGGGGTGGTGGAGCATACTAAAACATGCAATTTTTTTATAGGAATGTAGGGTCTAAAGTGACGGGTTGAGGCAGGAACGCAAAAAAACCACACGAGAGGAAAATGTGTTTGTGTACAAAATCAACGGAAAGTGCTTCTTTACAGCAATACAGTATTCACAATAAATGTTCAAAATTGCGACCACCAGCAGTCATACATGCTTGGTAACGTCGCAGAAAGGATTGACAAACATTTTGGAAAACAACAGGCATTTGGCGCACACTTGCAGCCGCAATGGATGGTCGTGCAACGAGGTCCTCCAAGTGAGTCAACAGGAGTCTCATAAATGATGCTCTTCAGGTGGCCCCCATAAAAAAAAATCTAAACTGGATAAATCTGGCAAACGGGGTGGCCATCGAACAGGTCCAGCATGGCCAATCCATCGACCCGGAAATGTCCCATCCAAGTAATTGTGGACCCACATGTGGTTATATGTTGGTGCACCATGCTGGAACCACATGTGATCACTAACGACAGCAAGAACATCCTGCAGCAATTCGTGTAGCACCTCTTGCAGAAAAATATGATAACATAAGCCATTTGTACGTGCAGGTAAGAGGTATGAGCCTATGAGGTAGTCGTTAACAATACCCGCCCACACACTCACGGAGAAGTGGGTTTGGAATGGACGTGTGCCGTGTGGATTATGAGTTGCCCACACGTGCATGTTGTGACTATTGAAAATGCCGTCCTGTGAGAAAGTTGCCTTGTCCATGAATAGCACATCCGATGGGAAATCCGCCTGCGCCTCACACTGCTGCAAGAACCAATGACAGAAATGAACTTGAAGAGTGTAATTTGTCTCTTGCAAGGCTTGGACGCTCTGCAAATGGTATCTGTGCAAACCATTTTCATTCAGTATATTAAACGGTGATTATCATCTTTAAACGGTGGAATGACTCAGGTGCAGACGACGTGCATTAGCTCTTATACATGTCTGATATGATTCATGCACATTGTTCAAGATGGATTCTTCAATGTGAGGTTGTCGTGCAGTTCTTCTTCCACTCCTAGTGTCAGAGGTAGCTTCAAATGACCCGTTTTCACACAGAGACCAATGCAACCTCTCGAACATCGTGTGCTTCGGCGTATGCCTGTTCGAAAACCATTCCTGGTACAACCGTAGCGCTGCTCTGCCATTCCCATTTGCAGCACCATACATGAGATGCATGTCAGCTTTTTCCCTGTGTGTAAACTCACCCATCACGCTCGACATCAGAGTTGCGAATGATCCTCTGATGCATCGGATTGTGGTTTGTTCGGCTCACTACCACCCTCTACCGCTGCATTGCCAGCCAATCACAATTGTAGTTCCTATTACTGTTAGTGTTCCCTTTTTTGAACATTTATTGTGAATACTGTATTGCTGCAAAGAAGCACTTTGCGTTGATTTTGTACATAAACATATTTTTATCTCATGTCATTTTTTTTTTTTTGTGTTCATGCCTTAACCCGGCACTTTAGACCCTACAGTTCTATACAAAAAAATGCACGTTTTAGGACGTTCCAACACCCCTCCAAGTTTGTCCCATAATCTCTGAAACACCCTGTATATATATACTAGACTATTGCCAGTATACAGGTAAAAAAGGAATACTGGTTGGTTTTACTGGTGATGGTTAGAATTATAACACTACTAGTGATTAATTACCAACTTTAGAGGGGTTTATTATCAATAGCTATAGCAAAACCAAAAGCAATAAGAATTATGAAATTGCTTTTTTCTGTGGTAGGAAATTAGCTCTCCCCTTTTAAATTGAAAATGATAACATTTTCAGTTTATTAGCAAGTGAAAATGAAGCTACTGAATTCTTCTGAGGGAAATTTTACTGAAATTTAGAATTTGTGAAAATGACTTGAAGTGAAGTTATATGCCACTCAAGAAGCTGCATGGAAATGCACTGTGAGAAACTACTAGAAAATAAATTCCTTCCCATTGGCAACTGCTTCCCTATTTCAAAAATCACTTATCTGGCACTGGCTGCTATTGATAATTTATGATCACCTGATAAAATAAATTGCAATTTTTTAAAATTTGTATTTCTGAACTTAAAATTCCCCTTTCTAATTTCCATTAAAATTGCTGTTGACAATTTTTTAAAATTTGTGTTTTTGAAATTAAAATTCTCCTTTCTAATTTCCATTAAAACTGCTTTGACAATTTATGATCACCTGATAAAATAAATTGCAATTTTTTTTAATTTGTGTTTCTGAAATTAAAATTCCCCCCGTCTCATTTCCATTAAAATTCTAATATTTTAAAGCACCATTTTTTGCATGGTGGTTAACCCGAGAAACTTTTTTTTTTCCTTTTTGTGGCACTTAGCTTGCTGGTGAAACAAGTGGCAGAAAATAAAACAGAGGAAAAATAATATTTAGTTTACCTGAATAATCTAATGCAAAATTAGTGTTTTCAAAATGATGTGTGTAGTTGTGTTGACAGGTTGGCAGTTAATTACCAAGAGCTGTGTGAATTACATCAGTTGATAATAGTTTTTAGATAAAATTCTAGGAAATCTGGAACAATTTTTAACTGTTTGAAACTGAAATTAAATAAAAAAAAGTGGGATATATAAGAATAGCTTCTTAAAGGTTTTAATGAAACATATTTGAAATAGTACACTTTCCTAGTTAATTTCAGTCTTTCAGTTTACTTAACTTCTAAATCAGTTGTATAATCTTAGTTATGAAAAAGAAAAATATTTTGTAAAAGTTACTCTTAAAAATTCTTTAGTTAGCAAATGAGAAGTGATTTTGTATAGCTGTTTTACATATTTATTTTTGGCACTGAATTCAGAATGTTCTTTATTGCAGTTATTTTTTCCTTCTAAATAATGCATACTTATTGCAGTATTTATTTATACAAGGTATGTTAAAAAAGAAACCAAACTTTTGAAATAGTGCTCCAACCAGCAGGGGGAATGCGCTGCAGCTGCTAAATGCATTTAGTTGCAGGTTTAAACAAAAAACTATCATTTGTTCCATTTTGCTCTGACCATTAGTTCGCAAACTACAGCTGCTGAAGTGAGCACATGCATGAGCCATTCATCAAATTAGTACCAAAGTGACAGTGAAGAGCTTGAAGAACAACATGCTTGTGTGAAATGTTGGTACAACTTGGCAAACTTTCATAGAGATATTTCAGTCACTTAGCATATGAGAAGAACTGTATGAGTCGTACAAAGTACTATAAATGTTTTAAGCATTTCAAACATCGCAGAATGTTGGTCTGTGATGATCCTAAGCCTGGATGACCTTCCACATCAACAGATGATGACCATGCCAAGAGAGTTCATGCTGCGATTTTTGGAAATTGTCATTTAATTGTTTGAGAAATTGCTGATGAAGTGAGCATCAGCGTAGGATCTTGCCGTCAAATTTTGAGTGACGAACTTGAGATGCATTATTTCTGTGCAAAATTCATCCTGCATTTGATGAATAACAATCAGGAGCAGACCCGTTTTGAAATCAGCCAGGAACTGCTCGCCACTGCCAATGACAATGAAAGTTCTTAAAAAACATCATAACAGGCTATGAGACATGGGTATATGGCTGTGTTATTGAACGAAATGTGCAGTCACTGCAGTGGGTGGCAAAAGGTCTCCTCATCCAAAAAAAGCACATGTGAATCAGTCAAAGATCAAGGTGATGTTGGTTGTGTTTTTTGACTGAAAAGGCATTCTCTATCTGGAATTGATACTATATGGTCAGGTGGTACAAAGAAGTGTACCAAGGAATTCTGGTGAATTTGAGGGACGCTGTACACAGGAAGAGACCTGCATTGTGGAAAAACCAGATGTGAATGTTGCATCATGACAGTGTGCCGGCTCATGCATTGCTCTTTGACCAAAACTATCTCGCAAAACATCACCCTCCTGTTGTGCCCTGTTCACTATATTTTTTGGATCTAGTCTCAACAGACTTTTTCCAGTTTCCCAAATTGAAAACTACATTGAAAGGGTATTATTTTCAAACCACAGAGGAGATTCAGGACATTGAGACAAGAGATCTGTGCACCATCCCAGAAAGTGCATTCTAGGAGGCTTTCCAAAAATGGAGGGAATGATGTAAAGGGTATATTGCCAGTAGAGAGGACTACTTAGTGCTTAAAATAGTGGATAGTGCTTAAAATGTCTTACAGTGAGCAATAAAGATGTTAAAGCTAAAGTTCATTTTCCTTTTGAACACACCTCATATATAGTACTTGCATCTAGCTTTTGTGCCCTGAAATATCAATTCAAATTATGTCTTGGGGCCATGGGCTGCTGAAGATGTTATATATAGTAAATATTTAGGAATACGTCCTAAATAGAAAACCTATATTTCCTTAAATTTTAACCCTATCTAGCCCCAACAAACTTTTTCATGTTTCCCAAATTGAAAACCACATTGAAAGGATATTGTTTCCAAACCACAGAGGAGATTCAGGACAATGAGACAAGAGACCTATATTTCCTTAAATTTTAACCCTATCTTTTTGTAATCAAAATCGCTGAAACAACCTTGTATTTGGCGTACATTTACTAAAACACTCAATCGATTTCGAGGGCAGATACAGGTCCCTCCTCATCAAGAGAACAAAATATCTAGAAAGGGAAAGAAACCTCAGTAACGGCTTTTTTATACCCTCGGGTAGAACCACGCGCGAGGAGGCAACGCCATCTATCGGTAAAAATAATAACCAAGAATTATGTTAATTGAATTTTAAAAGCATTAGGAAGGACTGGATTGGACTTAAAATCATTGACTAAACATGCTAAATCTTTGTGGATATGAAAAGACTCAAGAAAATCCAATTCACCAACGGAAGAAGCTTTTTGGTTAATTTTTGCAGATCCAAAGTCAAACTTATAATTAAATTTCCAACTATGATACGCTATTGAAGACTTGTTAATTTCAACCTTTCGGACATAAGATTCATATTCCGTAATACGAAACTTTAAAGCTCTTTTTGTTTGGCCAATATATCTCAAGCCACACTGACATGATATGCTATAAATTCCCCAAGAATTAAAGTCGGAAACCCAGTCTTTTAGAGTCTACCTGGGAATTTTATTGATAGGGGAGAAACTGACATGAAAATTGAATTTCTGGAGAATCCGTGCAACTTTATAGCTAACAGACTAAAATGTCTTGAAACTAGGCACTAAAATGTCTTGAAACTAGGCTTCGGGAATTCCATTTCACACATACTGAAATTGAAGAGTTGGTTTCACTTACTAAAGTCTCTCTGAGTCAAACCCACTTTGTTTTCCAAAATGAATATTATCGTCAAATTGAAGGATTAGCTACGGGTAATCCTCTCAGTCCTGTACTTGCTGACATTTATATGCACTATTTTGAGGTAAAATTATTTGATAAACATCTTTTCGTTCTATCTTTTCGTCTTTGGATTCGTTATGTAGATGACACTTTTGCACTTTTTGATGGTAATAAAGAAGATTTATCCGAGATTTTATCTATTATAAATTCAATTGATCCAGACATCCAATTCACTCTTGAAATTGAATCCAACAATTCCCTCCCCTTCCTTGATATTCTTATAATCCACAATGAAATTGATTTTAGCACTACCATAAACCCTTTGCAGTTTGTTTATTACCCCATGTTAAGTCATGCCACCCTGTTAAGCAAAAAATGGCTTCTTTTTATTATTATGTATTTCGCGGGCTCAAAGTTCGTTCCTCAGAATCCTTGCTTACCAATGAACTTAATTACTTAAAAGCAGTAGCTGTTGACCGAGGATTTTCTCCCATGATCATTGATAAAGCCGTTAAAAAATTTTCAGATTCCTATCATAGAAGACATTCTACTGTTAGAAATGATATGAATGACCTTGTCTTGCTTCCATTTTATCCTTCTGTTAGTTATGAAGTTGCACGTATTCTCCAGAAATTCAATTTTCATGTCAGTTTCTCCCCTATCAATAAAATTCACGGATCGACTCTAAAAGATTGCGGTTCTGGCTTTAATTCTTAGGAAATTTATAGTATATCGTGTCAGTGTGGCTTGAGATATATTGGCCAAACAAGAAGAGCTTTAAAGTTTTATATTAAACACCTGACTTATGAATCTTATGTCTGAAAGGGCGAAATTAACAAGTCTTCAATAGCGTATCATAGTTGGAAATTTATTCATAATTTTGACTTCAGATCTGCAAAAATTATCCAAAAAGCTTCTTCCGATGCTGAATTGGATTTTCTTGAGGCTTGTCATATTCACAAAGATTTAGCATGTTTAGTCAATGATTTTAAGTCCAATCCAGTCCTTCCTAACACTTTTAAATTTCTATTAACATAATTCTTGGTTATTATTTTTACCGATAGATGGCGTTGCCTCCTCGCGCGTGGTTCTACCCGAGGGTATAAAAAAGCCGTTACTGAGGTTTCTTTCCCTTTCTAGATATTTTGTTCTCTTGATGAGGAGGGACCTGTATCTGCCCTCGAAATCGATTGAGTGTTTTAGTAAATGTACGCCAAATACAAGGTTGTTTCAGTGATTTTGATTGCCACATTGGTGTGCTTCTCTACTATTCTATCTTTTTGTGTTTGAGTATGTAATGCAAGTTGAATGAAAATAAGGCACTCATGCAAAGAAAATTCTATCATAGTCAGTTTTCAGTTATATAGCTGCTATTTAAGTTCTAAGGACATTTTAAGATGGTTAGAATTATAACACAGTTAGAGAAACCTGTTCTCAGCATTTGTAAATTTTGCTAGCTCAACTGCAGGTGTCAGAAAAGTTAACATGTGGTCTGGGACACCATTTAGACATCTTTGATATACATAGAAATGAAGATATTTTAAAAAATTTTGTAATTTTAAAAATTAATTTTAAAAATACATATCTTTTTCCAGAAATCTCTCAACTTTAATGAGATTGCAAAATTCTGATCCACAGATAATTGAACAGCTTGGTAGATCAGGTGTATCTCTCGAAAGGCTTCTCTCTCTGGTCAACACAAGCCCATTTGAGGTGAAACTTAAATTCAAAATTTTGTGTGCGGTTTTGTTGCTATATTCAAAAATATGTATTTTTATATTTCCACTAATTAGAAAGTTTCTTGAGCAATATTTTTGCTTGTTTATATAGTAGATTTGTTTTTAAGTGTCTCTCTGTGTGTATAAATAAATAAATATATTTATACGTACAAACATGTACGCACTCTAAATCCTTTTTTGCTGTACCAATTCACTGTATATTGTATGTATGCATGTACTGCACTGTTTATGTATGTATGTATATATATATATTTATTTTAGAGTTCGATTTCCATGTGAATCTGAATTATCCTTAATTTATGGACATGAGTGTGAATAAATAAATAAAAAATATATATATTATATCAAGCGCAGTGGATGAGGAATGTTCTTGTTAGCACACAAACATTCTGCATGGAAAAATACTTATGCAGTACAGCACCCAATCTTCTAATGTATGACTTCTTTCTTCTGCTGTGAAGACAACATAATCTCACCTGTCTGCAGCACATATTTGTGCCTTTCTATGGCAACACCTGCATACACAACACCTATCTACGGCATAACATATCTAATTATCCATACTTAAAAGTAACAATTCAAGATTTGTAAAAGTAAAGTGTTAGTACGTGAAAAGGCTTCCTAGTTTGCTACTTGAAAAAGGTTGAATCCTAGTCTCAGCATATGTTTTAATTTGTTTATTTTATTGAAATTTTCCCCATTTTTGATTAACTTCTAAAATGCCGCTATGTTTCTGGTTTTAAAACTGGTTTGATCTACTAATATAGATTGTGACTGTCATTTAATGTACTTGCTGTATGTGAGTTCATTATATATTTGCATTATATATTGTAGTTAATATTTGTTAGTTAAGAAATTATTTGCTTAATTGAAAAATTTGTTTAATTAGGAAATGACCCAAGAAAGTAAGAATGAGCGTGATAGAGATTTGTGGTCTGCTTGGTTAGAAAAGTATAAGACAAGACTGATCAAAGAAGTAGAAGCTTGTGATACTGATCTTTCTATTTTCAATTATGAGAGACTAGAAGTTATGAAGAACAATAATCCAAAGTAATGACATCATTCTCTTTTAATTCAACTTTTTATAAATTATATTTATTTTTATGTTATAATTCAAGTAAGGTCTGCTTTTCATAATAGTAAATTTTGCATAATAATAATCGTTCAAAATAAAGATACCAACAAGCAACAATTTCTTTGAAAAATATTGTATTTACCAAATCACAGGAAATACCTATGTTAGCTATATGGGCCAAACAAAAATCTCTCTCAGTATTCGAATTACTAATCACAGATCTCATGTTAAAAAATTTCAAGAACATCCTCACAAATTAAAGAATTTTTTGCAAATTATAGCACGACTAGAACATTTTCAAAATCATGATTTTTAATAATATTTAAATCTCTATATTAGATATTGTTCTTAACTTTAAAGAAAGACTTTTAAAAGACTTGCTTTATATTTTATAATTTAAAAAACTTTACCCATATGGGCTCAACACCGAAGTTCAAAGTTACACAGATACAAATAAATCTGCCATTTACAGTTAATTTAAACAAGAGGTAAAAGAGGGGGCAATAAAAATGCTAAATTATTTGCGACTATTAACCCTCTGACCGGCTGGGGTTTTTGCTAAGAAAGCACAAATTTTCCAAAACTGCTATGAGAAAAAATTATTTACTTGATTTTCATGTAAAAATTCTCCTGGTATTTTAAACCTGGATTTGTTTAATTTTAATATATTGCCTTAATTGTTTTAAGATATTTTAATGTACATATATATATATATATATGTTCTTACAGATATCCCAAGGTATTCTAGGCATATGTATACGGCCTTGCAAGTTAGAGGAAAATTAATAAATAATATTGAAAAATTGTTTAATACAACTAACTTTACCAAAAATATTTTTTAATTACTTCCAACTTAATGATAAATTATTGATTCAAGTTCACAACTTCTTCATTAATAATTATAAAAGATTTCAAATTATTTAAGGCTTAATTATAGATTTTTGTAACCATAAATTTGAAAAGAGTAAAATTATATCTAATAAATTTACTGCAAAATTAACTATCTTCATTCAGTTTATGTTAGAATCAGTTTTAGTAATATCTTCAAAGCAAATCAACATTTTCTCAATTACAATGCAGTGTTCTGCTTCCAGTATAACAAACTTTTAAGCAAAATGCTTATCAAACATGACAATTTGGATCCTAAAGCCAAATGTTTCTGAGAAAAACCAAAATATGCTGCTTTTATAGATAAACGCTATGAACATATTATAAGAAATTGGAATATCATTATTTAAGGAAACTTAGAAATTTTGGTTGGAATATCATTATTTAAGGAAACTTAGAAATTTTGGTGATAAATTTAAGTTAGCCTATAAAGTTAATATAAATACATCTTGAATACCATTGAGAATAATGAATTTATTGTTTCTGTTAGCTATAAAATCAATCTACCTACTACCACCTTTTTAGAATGAAAAATTTCTGTATCTAGTAGTATCAATGAAAAATTTCTCACTATAATAAGTTAGAGTTTCTTCTTAACAAGAATGTAATTAAAAGTAAAGTTCTAGGGCGTAAGCAGAACTTCATTAAAGTAGATAAAAGCGACTAAAAATTTTAGCATTATTTAAAAGAAATTTTATAGTTGTCTTATTGAAACTGAATTTCAACAGACAATTACTTTTAACAGTTACGTACAATATAAGGACTCTTGTCTTCCAGGAAATAAATGTAATACCTATGGGAACATTATTCTCCAAGTTTCTTTGCAACCTTTACCTTTTCAACAAAGAATATAACTTCCAAAAAATCTATTAAGCAAGGTGATAATATATTTAGATATATTGATGTTATCATTGCAATTAATAACTTCAGGAAAATAGAAGAACATGATATTTACTCAAATAGTGTAATCATTAAAAAGAACTAATACTACTAAAAAGGAAATTAACTGTTTAGATTCACATATTTTTGATTTAAAAATATTAAATTTTATGATAAAAGAAATGACTTCAATTTCAAAACTATTTAATTAATTTACTAGGCATCTAATATTTTGGAAAAAGTTATTTGTAACACTATTATAAATCAAATTAATAGAATTAAATAATTGTAGTGAAGTAAATTATCAAGAAGAGATTGACCTTTTAATTAATTCTTTATTAGATAATAAAGTTTCAAGACATTACATTAACCTCTCTTTAAGAAAGGTAGGCATTAGCTACCAAATTTAAACTCTTATTTTATGATTGGATTATTTTAAACCACAAGGAGAATAATTCAGGATAGTAAGTCAGAATGGTAATTCAGGATGAAATTAGAGTTATGCTAATTTGTAAATAATTCTGCTTGTATAGCTTCTGTAATTTAATTCTGGCTCTTTCCAGTTAATAATATAAGGCCACTGTTTTCTAAAAAGTCCCAACAAGAGCCATGTTTGGGCAAAGACTTTCAACTTTAAACCTGCTGTCCTCTTTCTCTGTAACTTTACCAGAATTGAGTACTTTAATTTAGATTTATCGTTATTTAATTGCCAATCAGTGACCGAGCAGTAAATTTGTTGAACACTGGTAGTTTGGTCCAGGGTATGAATCCCAGCAAATGGCTTGGCTGCATGGGCATTTTCATAGTTTTCTCCATGTATATATATGTAAGAGCCAATTTTCCTTAGAAAATATTCCACAAAGGCATCTCTCTCCTTTAGGCAGGTAGCCATTATGTGTTTTGCTCTAATTAAATATACTGTTTATTTAATTTGCACTTCGACTAACATTTCAAATTTATGACCATTAAGTTCTCCCCATTGTCTCTTTGCTCACGTTTTAGTAAACTTGAAATTCACTTCTGCTTAAAATGGGTTCTTCCTCTTTTTAAAATCTTCCATAATCACATAAATTTTCACTTTAGTAATGCCAAATTTCAAAACTATGCCCTTTTAGGGCACTTTAGTGGGTTTTTTAATGCAAAATGCATTGTAATGTTGGACTATTACTAAGCGTGAAGGAAATTCACAGGAAATGGCAAACTTCTACGTAGATGCCACACGATCTTAGCAAGAAATGAGAATAGCGCAATTTTGATTTTTACAGTTTGTTTGAGTGTTGACGACAGAATTTTTGCAAGTTTTCTTAATTTCTTTTATTTTTTTCATCAATACGAGAAAGTTTAGTGTTCATTTTCACTATTAAATGTTAGAAATGAATTTTAAAGACTAATCCTCTACAACATTATTAGAGGCCAATCTATTACAAGTCAAATATTTAGTAATATTAAATTCTACGGTTAAATTGACTGTTGTATTTTCAATGTAAATTAAGTTGTTTATGGAGCAAAATGTGGTATAGTACTCTTGAATTATTCATGTTTTGATGTTTCAGATTATTACTCCTTGGAAAATCAATGTAGAATTTAAAAACATGCTAAAGAAAAACAACTGTCTCGGCTACAGTTTTCCTCAACTAAAAACAAAATTTCATGCACATTCTTTACATTTTGTGGTCACGCAGCTCAAAAGTAGTGAGACACTGCAAACTGGATTACACACATATCAGCAGCAAATATGAATGTTGTACTTTGATTAATGCCACTTGGCAGATATATGTGGAAAATCCTAAATTCGCAAGGTAGTGGCATGACCCATAATAAGAAATGTTCAGTTACAGTGTTCTTGATCCTATTCTTTTTGGGTACTCTTAGATAGTGGCTCTCATAATTGTCAAACCTCCATTGAATTTGATGTATTTCCATGTTTCTCTTCCTAGTTTCATAAGCAACAAATACTTTAGAAACCTACATGTTCTTCACTATTCGTGTTTTTTATTTAAGTATGTGTATTTTTTCACCCGAGATATATGTTCTTTCATCTTGATACTGATTCCGAAAAGCTGGAACTACAAGGTGCATATGTAAAATTTATGTAAAAGTATTACATTAATATTGTATTTTTAAAAATTTCCCCAAATACAGAGAATGCTAGAAATTCTAATGGATGTAGCACCTTTTCGCCTTAAATGGGGTATGATTTGAAAAGCATTTTATATTAAACCAGCTGAAGCTTTGTTCTTCATTATTATATGTATTTAATGGGTGTGATTTTTATTAGTGTATTAAATGTGTTAATATTTTAAGAATCTTTACTGCCGTTTCAGGTTCATTTTACGTAACTATATTGCTCAAAATGCTATAGAAAAAGCAGAGTCTGGTGATTATAGTGAGGTTAGAAAACTCTGTGAAATATTGAAGAAACCATATGATCAGTCATATTCTGCTGTGATAAATTGTTCATCAAAGTCTGTTAATATACAAAATGAAGGTATAAGTATCTTATTAAGAATTACCTTTTGTATCAGATTATAAATATTACTAAAAATGTTTGATTGATTATCTTAATGTTTGATTTTTTTCAGTTATATGAATTATCCTATTTTTGTTTATATAATATAGTATTTCTAAGTCAGTCATCCATTGACCATGTTTGATAATTTACATAAAAAGTGAATTTAATCCATACAGTTATGTATATACTATGCATATTTTATACACATAAATACATTTCTGTCTGGGCTGTATGGATGTCTTGTATAAATAGTTCCAGTATTTACAAAAAATATATTGAATAACTGAAGTTAATGTCCAGTGTTATTTATAGATAAACAGTCATCAAAGATATTATCACAAAATGCTGAATAATGAACAGAATTTGTATTTTTTTACCCGAATTTCCTAAGAGTCAGAAACTGGTGGGACAAAGCACTGTCGAGCAGTTTTTTAACAAATTCTGAATGAGAACACTAAGGTTGCAATGCCAGCTGCTGGCAGAGGTTTTTTTCACACAAGGGCAGAGGCAAACAATTTCTAGAAGTCTGAAATCTTACTCGTTCTTGGAATTATTAACTCGATCTTATAGCAACACTTTATTCTTCAAAAATTCCCAGATTGGTGTTATATTTTTCATTATCAGTGCAGAATGCAAAAATTAATATCTTTTAAAAATTAATTTCCAATGGCAGGTTGTAGAAAAGGTATTGGAAACAAAAAGTATGAAAGATTAAAATAAAAAATAGCAACAGGCCGAAGAAAATTTGTTAACGTATTCAATTCTTTGCTTCCAAGGAATCATCAGATTGAAAGGAGAAGGAAGATTAATTATACTTGATGCCTTCATGCAGTGAAAGGTGAAGAAACAACGTATAGAAAATGTTGTGCATTGTGAGGTGAAAGGGTAATGAGCAAAAACATTGTTCATCTTAAGTAGTTTGTCGCATTTAACAAAATGCTACAAATAAATGTGAAATTGATGCTAACAGAAAAAAAATAAAAAAAAATTGCATTATAATTTTAAATCCTTGATATTATGTAACTAATGAGAAGACTTGAAAAATCCAGAGTTCATTTTATAAATGAGTAAGGGGAAATTCCATCTTTGGCTGCAGCTCTTTTACTATCATGAATATGATTTTATGTATTTTCTTTATTTTTTTAATTTATTCAAGTCATTTTGAAATCATTTAAACCATTTTAGGAATATAGATAACTGCAATACTTCACATTATTTGAAAAGCTAATTTTATTTTATTTCATTCATATGTTGTTTAACTAGTTATGTGATAAAGTATATTCAACAAAAATTGTATAATTATTTGAGTTTAAAAGTTCTTTTTTTTAAGTCAGTGATTACTAAATTGCTTATAACATTTCTCATAAATTTAATTTTATAAGTGGTATCTAAAATGCTACATAATAATAGAAAATGGATCTTCTTAATATATTAAATTTGCATTTAAGCGAATCTAATTTTAAAAATAAATGATTTTCTGTCAATTGTTTCATTAACTAAATTATATGATGTGCATTAATTTCAATAATTTGTATGAATTCTGCACAGCATGTAAAACAAATTATCGAAATTAATGAAGAAGAATTTGATTCACAATCTTTCCTGAGTGTCTGAGGAACTTCCTTCCCCTGATTGAATCACACTTAGAATGTAATTCAGAATTCAGTCATCCCCTGTGATATATTGGACTATATTTTCATTGAGCCGCCAAACTGGTAATGTGATTAGTGACCCTGACTGCTGTAACGATGGGCTGAGGTTCAAATCCTGGTGATGGCGTGGTTATAAGTGTCTGTCCTTTCATAGAAGGTAACGATGGCTATCTATTAGGTGCCTTCATAATGAAATGGCCGCCACTTCGGGCCCTTGTAGTGGTGAAGGCTAATGACTACTAAATAAGGTGTCCAGACATTTAAAAAAAATATGTTGATGAATGACTGATGGGGTCAGCCATTCTTGAAAGATGTTTAACTAGTAAAATATCTAGTCGTCATGAAAAAATAGTGATTTAATAGCACTAAAATGTAAAATCATTATCAGATTCGCAGTATATCCAAGACATTACACTGAAAGAAAAATTTCCAGAAATTTTAACTTTCGGAATGTTTGACTGATCAAACAAGCTCTTTAACCTGTGTGAAAACCAATATGGAACAGAGCTACAAGAGAGATATTTTCGTCAGCATGACCAAATGTCCCACATACGTAGCCAGGGCATCGCAGTGGCTAATCGCACCGTTGGTGCGAATAGCTTCTAGAGGCTATTCACACCACCTACGTTAGCGCATGCGCACAATCAGTCCAGGTGCAAGCATTTTATGCCGATTTGAAGTAAGGCAGGTGCATGCGCACAGATTTTTTGATTCAATGATCTTACAAGTTTCAATCATCTTACAAGTTTCTGCTTATCTTCCTTATTTTAATTAAATTTTAGTCATTGTTACTGAAATTTACAAGTTATTGTTACTGAAACTGTTATTGGTTTGAACCGACGGCAAATAAAAAAGAAACCTTAAATTGTGCATGTGCGATTAAAAACTGATGCAATTAAAAACAAAACGGATAAGTAAAAACTTAAGATTGAAGTAAATTATTCTTATTTATTATTAAATTAACTAAATTTTGTGGATTGAAGAGTTCTCAAACGAGCAGCTCCTGACAAATTAATCGAAGAGGGTGAAGTATCTGTAACTCCAGAAATTGTACCTATGCAAAGTATGAGAGATAAAATAGCAAACATTAAATCTATTCGAAAGTGTTTTCAACCAGGTGCTTTCCTGATAATTGAGCAATTAAAAAATACAATCGTTTGCATGGGGTGGAAATGCTGTGACTGTTTAGAAGATTTAGAATATAATTGTATTCAGTCTGATTTGTGTCTTAATTGTTATAACTAAGTAAAAATATATTGTTATAACTAAGTAACTAACTTCTAAGTAAAAATATTGCAATTTATCCCCCAGTCAAATATTGGTTTTGTCCAAACTGTAGATACCTATCATTTGTTAAAAATTATATTTATTTGAAATCTTTTTATTACTTAATTAAAAATGATTTAATTTGTAGAATGTATTGTCTGAGTTCTATTTCATATTTTTAATTTAATTATTTAAAAATAATGCGTGTTAATGGGAACGTTGACATTCAAAGAAAATCCAAATTTCTTTTAAAACAATGAATAACAGTCAAATTTTCTAAGCACTAATATATAACACAAACTATTGACATAAAACTGATTAACTGTTTATGTTCAACAAATGTGCTACATAGAATGATTTTACAAATATATGACATTTAATTATTACATATTGTTTTAACCATGCATAACAAATTTTAAATCATAATGATTACATATTATTTATATCAATCGCACAGGTCAGCTAGTCAATAATATAATAATGATACAACCCTAATATAAATACAGTGTAGTAATACTATATACAATGTAGCAATAAAGAAATATGTGACAGTAAATATGCTAGATCACAATATACTATAACGCGATGCAATAACACATAGATAGTGCTGCTAGATTCCAAAATATAATGAAATGCAATCAAATAGGTAGCATTCTACCTTAAAATGAAGTAGTATAATCTATAAAAAATAAAATAATTAGCTAATGAAGTACAACACGCATGGTGTCATTAATAAATATTCACCAAAATATGTAAAGGGAATATGTAAGAGAATAATTTGTAAGTAGTAATTATCAGTTACAAAGATGGATCAATTTATACGCATGATTATGTTCAGAAAAAGATAAGATCAAATAAGGATTTAATGATGGTTCTAATAGCAAGTGCGAATGTGTAATTAGTTAAAAAATCTTTAATATATTGCCAAGAAGGCTTCAGAAATTACTTAAATTCTTTCATTTAAGAATTTAAGAGGAATTTTTATGCAAACTTAGACCCTAGTCTTATAGCATAGAAAGAACTGTCAAAATTTATTATTGAATAGGAAAACTTATTGAAAATTATAATGTTCTTATATATCCATCAATTTTTCAGTGTCCACACATGTTTATAGATTCAAATGTCATATTTCAAAATCAAAGTTATTTATGAAATAAAACCTTATAAAATCTGATAATTCATTTGTGTGTTCAAATTTTTCAATCTAAATCTCTTATATTAAATTATTTTTGCATTTTAAATTACATCCCATTATTTATTTAAATTTAATTTATTAAAGTGTTTGTACTAAAATATCAAAGTTCTTTGATATTTTAGTACAAACAAAGTTCAAAGTTATTTGAAATATCTTTTGTATATTGAAAATGAAGAGTATTTTCATAGAAAAATTAAATAAGCATGCAAAATTGTTGATAACCAGTATTATATGATTAATTGGGCATTTAATAGTTGATTTTATCGCTTTTAACTTATTTCACGTCTAAATTTTCTGCGAAGGAATACTCGGTATAATTTTTATTCGAAAAATTTCAGAGAGGAATAAGTTAAAATCTTGATTGTGCAAAACGCATCTTTGAATCTAAAATGTATAATAAGAAGTACAAAAAATGTAAACAAGATCTTAGCCCCCCAAACCAGTCATTTAAACTATTCCAACCGTTCTGGAAAAAGATAAACATTGCAAATATAAAAATCTGCCCTTTTTTATACATAAATAAAGGAAATGTAGGCAGTTCTCGCACTTAGGATTCATTCTTTTCGATTGAGTTCAAATGATGGATTTGGAACTGACAATCCAATGCGCATGCGTAGTTAATGTTGGTGCAAATAGCCTGAAGAGGCTAATCGCACCGGTGGTGCGAACAGCATCGACCCCAGGGCATAGTTTCCAGTGGCACTGTTTAGAAACTCTTCTGTTTAAACTATTGCTGGGAAAAATCATTCCTCACAAAAGTCATGTCACTAAATAAGATAACCCCATATGATATAATAAGTTAAAAACTTAGCCATGCACTTGATTGTGAAGAACAAGTAATATGATTTTTTTTCTCACCTGAATAAAGTGCACAAACAAGTGAAAGATTATGCAAAGAATTTATTCTCTGGTGTGTACTTCATTAAACCAAGCCAGCATAGCTACACAAAAACCTATCTTATAAACAGTGTTTTATTGTCTGAAATTAGCTGTTGTTCAGCTCTGAAAATACAGAATATATTTCTGTTTTCTTTATTATTTTTATTACTCTAATTACTATTTTTTACTTTTTAATGAATCTCAGTTTCAAAGTTACAGGCGTAACTTTGAAAACATTTTTTCAGTATCATATGAATATATAAAAGATTTGGTGAGCAGTAACATGTTAAGTAACTGCACTATCTATATATCTTCATGTCCAGAATAAGAAGACTGTTACATTGCATGAGTAGCATATCTTTGAAGTTTGTATATAGTTTTCTCTGAGCTTTGTTTTTTCAGATTCGTATGGATTATGATCCCAAGCTATATAGTTTAGTAAAGAAAGATTTAATTCTAACTGAAAATATAAGTTTAAGATCATTAACACAACACAGAATCATATGGTTAACTGAAGAATATTCTGAGCATGAGCTGCCGAATATTTATTTTGTATTAATCAGTAAACCAGCTGAGTGGCTTACAGGGATACTCAATGAATGATTAGCCAATAGCATCCTCATATTTAAGTTCAGTATTATGAAAAGAAACAGAAACAAAGAACTTGCATCTTTGAAAGAACATTACAACATTGATATTAATTCTAAAATTGGACACTAATATGCATATTATTTCCCAAAGCTAAAATTTCATTTTCATTTGAGAAATAAGATATCTGAAATTCTTTAATAGGTATGGCCTCTATACATCAGCATTGTAGCAGTAACATCTTTTCTAGCTTGACTATTGGCTAATGAGAGAAACTTAATTTTGAAGCTTCTTAGGAGATTAAAAAACTTTGTTGATATTAAGTCATTGCAAGTTCATAACAGTGAAAGATCAGAAGCTAGACAATATAGGTTGAATTTAAAGAAATTGAACTACAGATAACTATATCAGGAATCAACAAAACTGTTTCAAGATATTCAGACAGTTTGAATCCTTGTTGACAATCATCTCAATATGCAGTTTGCACATTAGATTATGATCTGTGCATAGTCTCCATCTAGGGATACTACTACTGTGGAAAGTACTAAAATAACTATGGCTTGTAGTGAAAGGAGTACAAGGGAAATAATATGTTAAGTAATGCAAAACAGAGCCAACTTAAACAGAGCAAATAATTTCATAATTAAATAATTTAAGAAATTAACGAATAAATTTGTTAATTCTTTTAGCACTTTGTTCCAATGCCATAAATGCCTGTTTGAGAGTGGGATTGTATAATTAGTGGGGGAAAAAAAAAGCATGGGCTTCCACACAGATAGACTGATGGATGATTCTTCTTTGTTCCCATTGAATTTTCTTTATTTATATCTTATTTAATACAGTCTTACTCATTAAAGACCTACTTCACATTACAATAACAAAATAAAATTTTAAAAAAAGCGGTTTAATTATATTGTAGATGTTTTTGCTTCTTTTAGTCTTAAAACAATTTTCAAATTTTTGTTTTGTAACCCAGAACTCCTAAAAAATTTTATGGAACTGCAGGATTATGCAGGACACAGTTTGAATATGGCTGACATAAATGAAGTGCAGTCCAGTTATGATTTTATTACGATCCTCAATTTAATAACTGTCTTCGTTAGTCAGTTCTGCAGCAGATAAAACATGATGCAAGTGAAGTAAGTGTTCTGTGGTAAAGACGTTTTTTGAAAAATGTTTTTCCTGTTGGTGCATTTAGAAAATAATGAAGTGTAGAACAGGGAGGCACAGTAAGAAGTTTCAGTGTTTTAGGGAATATATCATGTTTAACATCAAATTAAGACAAGTAGAATAATCATTATTATATGATAATTTTTAATAATCTTGTGTAATAATCTTTAAATTTGGGATGAAATTTGATATAAATGTCTTTTGACCTTTTGAGGGAAGGAATGAAAGCTAAAGAGTATGAGGCTTCTGGTAATTATTAATTATTTACGGTAATGGATTTGACTCAAATAAATATTATCAAGAAATGTCTGTGAATCACAAAATGTACTATATAATTTTTTGTTCTCATAATTATTTGAGTAGAAAACTAGTCTCTTTGGAATAATTTTGTAACTTTGAATATTGTGTTGTTTTTTGTGAGTTAATGTTGCAAGGAAATTCTTTTTATAAATTTCTTCCGTTACTGAACAAGATTTTCAACTGAGATGTCATTATTCCTCCCCCCCAAAAAAAAGAATATATTCTTGTGAATTTTTTAAGAATACCATGTTAGTGAAGTCCTTAACCCCCTCCTTTATGAAAATGAAATAATATATGTGAATGTAAAAGCATCTGGTAAATTTGTTGCTGTGTTTTTAAATTTTCTACATTAGCCAAATATTGATTCAGTAATGCTCTTTTCAGCATTAGATTTACTAATATTAATTTAATAATAAAACTGAATAAAAATTAAATAATATAATTTTTTTCAAATTTCAGTTAAAAAATGCATATGCAGTTCTTTCCTAAAATGTATTAATTCAAATTAGAGAAAATGATAGGTGCTCAGATATCTTAAATTTTACATTTGGCTATTTTAAATTGGTGCTACAATTTCCAAATGCATACAATATTTCCTTTTACCAGAAACTATAAGTGGAGTCCTTGAATTTTCTTTTAATATCTTATGTCTTGTTATATAACAATACTAGCCATTACACGGCCAGCCTTCGTCTGACTTTTAAATGTACCGGAAAAATGCCTAAAGGGAACACCAAACATTAAATTCAAAAACTGCACAGAATTTTACTCTGCAGCGTTACTTACAACGTTAAATGTTGTTTAGTTCTAGTATAAAGTGTTTCATTGTCATTTTTTATGTATTACAGATTCACGACCATCAACATCAAAATATATAAAAGATCCTGAAAATCAGTGCAATTATGACAGACCACCTGAATGGGCATTCTCTATAAAAGTCACTTGATCGTCGTAGATGTCATCATCTTTGAGATGGTGATATAAATTTTTTAGGTAAGTCTCTCTTTTTCCAGTTATTAAATTGTGTTCCATTTCTACCTGAGGCTTCTATTCATGTTTCTGGTCTTGAAAGTATGTAATCTAAATGTGCTTCTTTTGTAGTAGCTTAATTTTGTATTTTAAATGCTTTTTTTTTTATTTTTGAGTGCATAAATAAACCAGATAATTACCAAGAGCCTTTTTCTGTAAGTACTTTTCAGCTATGAATGGAATCTTTTTATCTATGGCTAAATTTGATATAAATTACATTAATATTTTATAACAAATAAGTTAAAGAACCAAAGTTAGCTACAGAATGTGATTTTAATCCTTTACACTCTACCAGAACAACTGTTTTGGGATGGAAACTACAAGATTAAATATCTATCAATATCTGCTAATACATCAAAACAGTTTAAATTGTGCAATTGTATCAGAACTGAATTAATATCTTCAGTGGATGTATAGAATAATACAGTACATAGAAACTTTTTGTATGATCTGCAAATCTTTCTGGAAAGCTGTGTAGCAAGTCATAATCAATTTTGCTGAGAAGAGGCATTACCTGAGGGAAATATTATTGCCTTAAAAGGTACCTGCTGTGCAGTAGTGTTTAGGTAAAAGCTAGAATCGAAATTTTCTGCTAGTATATGAGTCATCAGGTTTTTTAAATGAAAATTTTCCTGAATAATGCATTACTTTAACTAACACTATTTTTCCCAGAGTGAACTACGGATATTCATCAAAGCATGTTTCTCAGTTCAGATCTGCTCATTCAACCAGAAGCAGCTGAAGGCAGGTTTCATCATTAAATTTCTTCCTTGTTATGCAAGGTTTAATTTTAATTCTTGTATATTTGCTATGGATACTACATTGGATCAGTGAGTGGCATGTAACAAAGTCCAGTTTTAAGTTCAGCTGATTGTTTTATTTTTTATTACATATTGATTTCATTATAATACATGGTGAGATAATGATAAAATATTATGGCATAATTATAATTCTAACAGTATTATTATACCATTACATTAATATTTTATAATGGTTTTTACATACATAAAAACAACCAAATTATTTACTATAAAGCTGTTTAGATATATGCAAATGTAAAATGCGACTGAGGGCAAATTAGCAGATCAAACAATAAAATAAGAAGTGAAAGAATAAATCTATGTGTAGAAAGAGTGACATCTCATCTTTTAAAGGTAATTTAAATTGGTTATTTTGTCATTTGGATATCAAAACGATTACCAAAAAATTAAATAATTTTCATTTACCAAGAAGACAAATAAAAAAAAATAAAATACATATAAAATATATAAAAAATTTCTGTCAGGATGGAACAACGTTGTAACTTTATATTTTGGTACAAATTGGGCAAGTATGTTCCCGAAATGTTCGAGATGATTCAAGTAGTGTATGGTGATGCATTGTTATCAGGAACATAAGTGTATGACAGCTGCTTTAAATGTAGGCACAAAGAGCATTCAAAATGAAGCATGGATGTCAAAATCAAAAACTAAGGTGATGCTGATTGCATTTTTTGATTGCAGATGACTTGTTCACTATGAATATGTCCCTGAAAATCCATTGATTAATCAGTATTTTTACAAAGGAGATGCTTTTTTTGATTACGAAACATGATAGAGTGAGTTAAGAAGGAATTTTATGATTTGATTTGTACATGATAATGCTAGGCCTCATACATCAGTGTATGTCCAACAGTATCTTGCTAAGCATTCAATTGCAATGATAAATCACCCACCATATTCTCCCAACTTCACCAGCTGATTTTTTTATTACGAAGTTTAAGATGGGCGTGAAAGGTCAGAGATTTGAAAACATCTTTGGTATTAAATGAAATGTTTTGTGTATTTTGCAAATTATTAGTTCCAACATCTATAAACAGTGTTTCAGCGACCCGAAGAAACAATGGAAAAATTGTATAGATTCTTCTGCCAATTATTTTGAAGGAGCTAAATTTAACCTTGCATGAATAATCAAAGGAAAAATAAATATTGAAAAAATCAAATGTAAGAGATAAAACAAAAGTAATATATTATTTTTTGATTGATATAAGTAATAAAATATAAGTAGTAATATATGCCTATCAAAGCAGGAAAAAAGTACACAATTTAAAAATCCTAAATATTAATAATTTGGGGGGGGATTTTTTAATGTGAATTCGATGTTGGCTGAAGTAACAGCAATTAGTAGTGAAGTTGTGTAGGTGAAGATAAATAAATAAGTAAATAAAATGACAAAGCTACAAAGAATTAAAATTTTTCAGAATTTCTTCTGAGATTACATAAGTCATCAAATATGTTTGAATGGCTAAAACTTATAATTTTCATCAGAGTACTGATTAATGTTATTAAGTAAGAGGTTGTCACCTAGATTTCCAAGACATAATGTAGCTCGATTATGTGAAGACTTGACTTTTTAACACTTTTTTTGTTTTCCTGAACTTTTGGCCAGAATTTAAATTTAAGATTTTGTAGAATTACATTGTCATCATTACTGGTTGGTTTTCAAGACTGTACCCAGAAAATAAGGTGACATTTTCTCGTTCAACTCATTACCTTCTACTTAGTTTGCACACTATACACCCCCTTCCAAATTTCCACCAATAGGCAACACTGCAGCAATTAATAATTAAAAAAGTGCAGGCTTTTTTAATTGTTTTTTGTTCATTTCTAATTGTTAACCACTGTTGCTATCACAGTTTAGGAACTACTTTTTTCACCATAAAAAGGTTTTAAAAATTTTAGGGGACCTTTTTTCACATGCATTCTTTCAGCTACTTTTGTCAGCCATTTGAATTTCTAGAGCAAGAAGTGTGTGAAAGCAATAAATTCTTCATACTTTTTCAGAATGGTAGTTCCAGCATTAAATTTTACTTGATTCACTTTTTAGCAGTTACTTAATCCAAAACAAGGAAATTTTTCTTTATGTAAAGTTGAGCCAGCTTTTTTTTTTGGTACTTTGTACATCGACAGAAGACAGTCTTGTCATTTTTCAAGTAACTAGTTTTAGGAGCATTTTGCTTCTTTAATTCTTGTTTTTTGTCATTTTTTTCTTTTAGATTTAGTTAAACCATTTGTTAGTTTCATTTAGTTTTGTCATTTTTTAAATAGTTTTTGCTACTTTTTAGCATTTGTATCTTTCATATTTGTATTGTAATTTTGTTTTTCTTTGGGTATGAGTGCATGTAGGAGAAAGATTTGAGCTCATTTGAGAATCATTCGAAATATCATTTTATAATTTATGATTAATGTATTGAAAAAGTGGTATAAAGTTTCGAATGGTTCAGAGGAACGAAACATACATTCGGAATTCATTAATCAACTTAGTTTAAAGCTTCTAAACAGTTTTCCCTTGACAAGTTCTGTTTGAAGGGTTAAAGAAAGCATATTAATTTTTTGAACAATTTTATTGTGCTTTGTATTTTTACAGTCTCATGCTCTTTGTTTTTAAGATTTTATTTAATCACTTCCGTTTTTTACTTTGTAACCATCATTAATGTTTACTTGGTTTTTGTAATAATTTCCTGAAGATTAAAATAGGTTGGGCCTTTATATTTTTGGGAACTAAGTTTATATTTAATTATGTTCCGACCTTTACTATGAATTTATTTTGATATTGCAGCTTCAGCGCAGATTTGTTTCTTATCATTTTTATTGCAGCTTCAGTGCAGATTCATCTTTTATCATTTTTATTTTAAGTTACTGCTACAATTCTGGCTATTCTTTAGATTATATATATTGCAGAGAGAAAGAGAATAATATATTATATATACTATAAAATTTAAAGTGTTTTATTTTTTTTTTATCAAGACTGAATTTGTGTTATACATTAATTGCACTTCAGATGAAAGTAAACAAAATTATAAAAAATTTGTCTTTAGGAGAAATTGTAGTTCATCATGTAGGTACCTCTAAAGTTGAGTATACCTCTTCTATATGTATTGTATGTTTTAGTTAATTCTTTATTAATAATATTATGTTATAAATAGAGTTTGTAATGTTTATTTCCAGACTGTGAAAGGAAAGTTTTAATTGAGGAATAGAGATGCAAAAATGGTTCCTATTTTATGACAGTGACATTTCAAAATCCAGAAATGGAAGAATGTATACTTGATGTCAGGAATCCTACCTTGCATAAGAATTCGCTCCTGTCTTAAATTGAATATGTAATTATCTGTAATTAATGAAACATAATAATTTTATTTTAGAAAAATAAATATATTTTTATTTATTAAATAAAAATGTAATCCATACTTTATTAATCAGAATGTCTGTGTTTTTGAAAAAAAATGAATAATATTGTATTTAAAAAATTATTTGGAGAGGATGAAACCAAAAAGTATAGACACACAGCCAGGCCAGACCCCCAACTAAGGACTATCATATCAGGCAGATGTCTAAGATTAAGAGCACAACAAATATACACCTCACACAGAGGTGACCAAATTTCATGTAAGAGCTGCAACTGTATTTTCAAAAAGCTAGAAATTCATATTTACATCATTTTAAAGTAGAAAGAAATGTATGATTCTAAACAATCATTCAGAGACAATTTGCCTTCAGCATGTAATGATGCATCGAGGACAATGTGAAGTTTTGTGGTGGCTTTGTTTTCTTTAATTACAGCTTATGTGTTAGAACATACTCTTTTTCATTTTTAAAACACTCCGATTCTTCTGCGATACCGTTTTGTAAATTTTGATCAGTTATAGCTTTAAAATGATTATGGAAACTTAGTTTTAAGTTTGTGTCACTGAAACTCAGATCATTTTTCTGCTACCTTAAAATTATCCCGTAATTCCCCTGCATTCTTATTCCATGGCAAGCATGCTGTATATCTGTTGTCTTCAAATTTTATGGGCCACCTGGTCAGAATAGTAGCTCGTAACACTGAACTGGTAGTTCAAATACGGGGTTTGAATCCCAGTAAATGGGTTGTTTGCATGAGCGCTTCAATGGCTTTCCCTGCATGTAATGTGTATACAAGTCAGTTTCCCTCACAAAGTTCTTCAAAAAGGCATCCCTCCCATTAGGCAGAAAGCACACCGAGTGCCTTGCTGTAATTAAATAAACCAACCAAATTTTATGGACTCTCGAAGTTTTGTAAAGGTGACATCGTCTTCTAAGCTGTGACTGTGATTGTTTTAGAAATTCCTAAAGCTTACTGCTGCTATAAATTCAGAACTTGAATTAATTTCTAAATTATTTTTAACAAGTATTAATATTAAATGTGTCTGATGCATTACATGAGTTTTCTGTTCTGCATACAGACCACCCCAAGTCAGTTTCTACTGCTACTAATGATTCACAAATTCGGCAGACCCTTCCTCTATAGCCTCCGCCCATCCATTCGTAAGGCAACCACAAGAAAATCTGACTTTTAAGATTTTCTTTATAAAATTCTTTGATATAATCAGTACAATATTTTTATATATTTATTTACTTTTTATGTTTTTGAATAACATTATTAAGTTCTTTAGTTAACAAGAAATGAAATAATTAATGTTTGGATATTGATCAGTTCAAGTCTACTAATAACTTGGTAAAGAAAAATTAAGTAAATTAATCACTTTCTTTTAGACATTGTATAGTTGTGCGAGGGTAGGCTCAAAAGGAATAAAAGTTATTTTTTAACAAGAGAGAGAAAATACAAAAGGGAATTAAGAGGCATACTTGCCCGTTGTTTTTTCACATAATCATGAAATCTCTTTAGGCATTTACCTGAGCACAGAACCCACATGTTTAACTTGGCTTTGTAGGAATCACATCCATGCCCATTATGCCAGTTCTCAGCGGCTGTTTTCACATCATGCTCTGAAGAGAGGCCTTATTCCAGATAAATGTTCCTTCAATTTCTGAAAAAAGGAAAATAGTGACTAGTTGGTGAGCAGTATAAATTCGGCATTGCCATGCAGGAAGATGACATCACTCAACATGCCAGGGCACTTGCTTCAGATGGCTGCATGTAATCTTGTCCAAGTAGCACCATAACAATCCTTCTTGATGGAATAGACCACTTTTCTAAACGTCTTGCCATTTCAATCACTCTAACGCATCTGCAAATTTACTCCAGCTACCTACACAACCACTGCTAAACGCTAGTACCATCTGCCTACATTCTGGAGATAAAGTATGCCCTCCACAATAATTACTTTTCAAACGCTGATGCTTGTAACCTTTTTTTTTTTATCCACCTATGTAGTTATCATATTTCATACTGTTGTGTGCATACGGGTTCATAATGGATTGAATGCACAAGTCGTTAAAAAGTTAATAACATTTATTCTTTTCACAAAAAATAAAATAAAAGGCTTAAATGCTTCCTCAGAAATATTCATACAATATCACAATATCTCAAACGTTGGAACAGAACTCGGGTCAAAACAGAGAAACTAATTCTATCTGATAGCGAATTCTCTACAATCAATAACAGCATTAAGTAAACAAACAGTTCACTGAAAACAATAACAACTGTGCTGAGGTGTTTTAATTCGGCTTTTATAAGCGTTTTAATTATTTACTAGAACATTCTGGTAAAAACCTCGATTTTTGTGGATGGCAACAGCAATTACGAGATATTTATTTATTAAATATTAAATGCACGCATCATTCATTTTTACTTTTCCAACATAGCTTTCTCTTCAAAAATCATCTGCGTTGCATGGGAAAATAAAGCAATTTTAATTATAATTATAAATAAATAGCTAAATATAAATATGAAATCCGTAACACTGCCATCTTCCCAAGGACTGCACGTCCTGGGCAGTACAATACCTGGAAAGGAAGCCAAACTTACAACTAAGGCATCAATGCAATAATACATTACATTAACAAAATAAACAATAATTGCAATAAGTGACTTTCAGCAAATCAAATACTATCAATCACCAAATAAAAATCAAATACTATCAAATATTAAATATAAATCGAATACTATCAAATAATAATTACAAATCAAATACTACTAAATGCTAAATACAAAAAGGACCATGGTCGTATACTATTTACAATTATATACACTACGTACTATGGCCATAGTAATAAACGACTTTAGGTTTAGAGAGTGGCATAGCTAGGGTGGGGCAAGGGGAGACCTCTGTGCCCGGGCACAGTATCCAAGGGGTGCCAAATTGATGCTACAAAAATTTTAGTGAAATATTTTCCATTCTTGGCACATAGAAATGGGCACAAATTCTTCAGTTGCCCCCGGGCGCTGGAAACCCTAGTTACGCCATGGGGTTGAGTTTGATGACTTATGGATCTGAACCACGGCATCGTTCAGCCTGTTTAGGACTGTGTACGGAGGAAAAATTGTATTTCCTTAAAAAGTCCAATCCAAGTATGCAAGGATCTGTAATATCTGCCACATATGCTGTGTGATGTAAGCAGCACTTCCAAGCATGATGTTCGCGTTTAACTTCCCATCTATGTCAATTTTCCCGCCGGACACAGTCTGGAGGGTAACACAGGATGGCGTCAAAATCAGTTTGTCTTTAAATTGTTGAGCTAAATCTTTCCGAATGATGGTATTACTAGCACCTGTATCAATGATCATATTGCAAGGAACTCCATCGATATGCCCATTAATGAATAGTCCATTACTGCTGCCACTCACTGCAGAAATCTTGAGCACTTTAAAACGGGGTTTTTCACAATCTGGCAACCTCCGCTCCTCGATATGGTCATTAATTTGCTTCCGGCTTCGTTCCTGGAAAATGATCTTATTTTCCGTACCCCGGAGTGTTCTGCAGTTCCTTCGTACGTGGCCTTCAGCTCCGTAGTTCCAGCATTTTGGTTTCTTGTGACTTCTTTTCCATCTTATGGCATTTAATTGTCTGTTTATATCGTCCATCTTATTTTCCATGCTCTGGGGTGTTCTGCAGTTCCTTCGTATGTGGCCTTCAACACTGCAGTTACAGCACTTTAGAGTCGGTTTCTTGTCGCTAATATGCTGTCTCAAAGCATTAACTTGTTTAGATAAATCATCTAAACGAGGCATCAATTGATCCAGTGGCTCGTGGACTGGCACAGCTCTGATTGGATGTTGGTCTCTGCGAGTTCCTTGCTGAGCTGCCTCGAATTTCATGGCATACACTAGAGCGCTTTTCAAGTCCTTGACATCCGCTATTCTTAGAGCTTTCTATATTTCAGGATCCCGGATGCCATCGACGAAGTATTGCAGAGACAGGATTTCCCTTGTTTCTCTCGGGCATTCCGTAAAGGTGTGGTGAGACAGCCTTTCAACATCCGTAGCTAGTTCCTGGAGTGTTTCTGTTGACGGGATTTCAATTGAAGCCTGTAGTCTTTCAAACATTTCTCCCCAAAACGCAGCTCCAATGCGCCGGACAGAGATTCCAAATCTAGTCTGGTTTTCGGGAAGAGTCTACGGGATATCCGCTGCGTCTTCTCTCAGAGAAGCGGCGAGATGACAGGCCTTAGCTTAGGAATCCCATCTATTTGCTTCTGCCACTATACAAAATTGTGTCTTATATCAGGTTTGCCACTCAAACAGGAGAATGAAATTTCCTGACTTTTCCAGGTGTGTTTTAAGAAAATTCCAGTCTATTTGCGTAATGCACTTTGGCTGTGCTAAGCAGTAAATTAATTATGGTACCACTTGAAAACATAAAAATTTGCCGATTACATATGACTTATAATCCCCAAAGCATTACTATTTTAACTATAATAGTTGTTTTCTTCACTGAAGATTGAGATTAGACTCTGTCCAATCTGGATTAAAAAATGTTTTTTTTGCAGCTAAACGAAAGAAAAATCCATTTAATGATATTTTTTAAATAAGTTTGGGAATTTTATATTTATTTAGCAGCATACATAAGAAAAAATATGTGCTTTAAATTTCGTGATGTTATGTCATCATACTGCTAGAATTAGCTTCAGGATTATGCTAGCGAAGACATTTGAAAATATTATTTACTAATAAAAAATAAATTTAAAGAGAAGAAGAAATGATAGAAGAAGAAACATTAAATGATATGAATAACATTAAAATAATTAAAAACTGAATCACAATAATCAACGATATTTTGGCGAATATAATTATCTAAATGGTTAGCCTAGATGACTGATTACTATTTTTTTTATTATTTTTTAAATTTTATTTTACTGCAAAATGCGAATAAGGCTTTTATTAAAAAAAGGAAAAATGAAAAAAATAAAGTTTAAAATATTTTGCACTAAAATCCTACTATACGCTACGGCCTACGCCCGATTTTGAAAATTGCTGCCAAACACCAAAATACCCGTTTACTGCTCGTCATAATGTCGCCAAATCCCGTGTGTAGCGTACATGGAGGTTAGAATAGTAGAATAACGGAGGCTATTCTAACCTCCACGGTATCGTATACTGTGATTAAACCGATTTTGCTTTATATAAGAATACGTGTTTTCTTTAGTTCAACATGCACTGCACATGCACATGCAAGTCTCGATTCTCGAGGTTACTGGAAACCAAAGCTACTTGAAACTTGCTTTGCCTTTCTAAAAGACAATCTGATTCAAGCTGCGAAAATTGGCCCTTGCCAGCTGCCCGTATGACGCTATCGCCCGTCAAGAAAGAGATCGCTTCCAACGTCGGTGCAAAACTCGCGTTTTTGGGGGGGATCGCTGTATGAAATTCCCCGACTTTTCCAGATTTTGACAAAAATATTTAAATTCCCTGACTATTCTCTGAATTTTTTAGTCAATTTTTGAATTCCTTGACTTTTTCCGGTTCTCCAGGTAGCGTGGCAACCCTGTTATATACTTGGCAGGAGGTCTCTTCATCATACGTGGATAACTTCAGAGATGGATGAGCAGGCATGGATAGAAATTTAAAACCATCACTATTGCTTCCTGCCGTCGCCACGAATTTCTTCAAGGTATCAACTTCTTTGGCGACTGCAGAAACCCTGTCATCAATTGGTTGTTCGATATGTATTTAGACGACAAACGTTTTCTTCAATTTGTTGTTCGATTCTCAGTTCGACGGCCGAAACTCTTCCTTCGATTCTTTGATCCACAGCAGAAATTCTCTCTCCTATTTGCAATTTCACAGAAGAAACTCTTTCTTGAATTTCTCCAACTTTATTTTTAACCGCGTCTATTCTGCCTTCCATAGACTCAAATTTGTTTTCTATTATACAGGTAATTTTTTCTCTAACAACTTTCATTTCTTCTTTAATTGACCCTTGACCAGCTCTCATTTCTTCTTTAACTGATTCTTGATCAGCTCTCATTTCTACTTTAACAGAATCTTCCATGTCTTCTTTAAATGATGCTTGGCCAGCTTCCATCTTTTCTTGGAATGCAGCAAAAGCAGTGACGAGCTGTCTCAATTGTTCTTCCATCGCTCTAGGTGAAAAGACATTCAGTCCCTGTTCTGACACCAAAAATTGATGCGTGAGTACGGGTTCATAATGGATTGAATGCACAAGTCGTTAAAAAGTTAATAAAATTTATTATTGTCACAAGAAATAAAACAAAAGGCTGAAATACTTCCTCAGAAATATTCGTACAATATCACAATATCTCAAACGTTAAACAAGGCTCAATTCAAAACAGAGAAACTAATTCTATCTCACAGCGAAGTCGCTACAACCAATAACAGCATTAAGTAAACAAACAGTTCACTCAAAACAACAGCAACTGAGCTGGAGTGTTTTAATTCTGCTTTTATAAGCTTTTTAATTATTTGCTAGAACATTCTGGTAAAACTTCGATTTTTCTCGATTTCTGTGGATGGCAACAGCAATTACGAGATATTTATTTATTAAATATTAAATGCACGCATCTTTTGTTTTTACTTTTCCGACGTAGCATTTTCTTCAAAAATCATCTGCGTTGCACGGGAAAATAAAGCAATTTTAATCACAATTATAAATAAATACGAAATCCGTAACAATACATAGATTTTATTAACAGTATTAAGTTTTTTTAACAAGAAGTGAACTAATTACATTTGGACGTTGATCAGTTTAAGTCTACTAATAACTTTGTAAAAAAATGAATTAATTCAATCTCTTTTAGTTGGACATTGTGTAGTTTTAGTTTATGATACTCCATACATATGTCTTATTTACATAAGAGCTGCATCATTCGGCTGCCAGAGCCGCGCTGTGGCCACTCCTGGCACAGAAGATTCAGTTTGCTTCTTCCGAACATTTATATAGCTTAAAGGCTCGTTTCCACTACTGCGTATGCGTTGCGGTGCGTATTGGGAGAAACGGATTTTACGCAGACGGACAACCGTTTACACTATTGCGTTGGATTTACGCTTACGGAAGTTCGGTGGTCAGTGGCATTCATTGCCACCAGAGGTCTCTGATTTAACTTACGGGATTCGGACGATGTTATTGGAAATTTTTAGTTCTGCTTATGAACTGTGAAAGTAAAGCAAGTTAGCAATTTTTAGACACTTAAGGTTATAATGCATATTATGAACATCTCTAACTGCATAGAAGCTGGAGTAATTTTTAAAAATTTCTTTCCGTTTCTAGAAGACTTAAATGTTAACGAAATAATATATTATTAAAACTAAAATGTACTGTTACTGCAAAACAAATAAAAATGTTAAACACATTTAAAAATAGCTGGTACCTTAAAAATATAGAGCAACTGTAAAGAAAGGTTCACAATATTTACTCAAAATTTGCTATGCTTGTATACCGCTGACTGCTATGTGAGATTGTATATTTTTAAAATATTCGCAAATTTGGGGAGAAAACAGATATTGTATACAATTTTAGCGTCAGTTTCTTCTGTGTCATAGCTGGATAATTTATTAGAAATCTCGTTTCTTTCAAAATGCACTATGCGCAGTTATATTTTATGCATAATCCATAAAATATTATTTTGAATTTATAAATTTTAAATTTATAGCTTTTTATGGAAGAAGTTATAAAGATAAGCTTATTTCTCTTTATATATGTATGCATACCTAAGGTAAATAAAATGGAAATATTTAATTAATTAATTCCTGTGCTTCAGCTGGAGAGAACTGAATTTAAAGCAATTATTATAATAAGTTTTTTAAAAATTGTTTTATTAAAATTGTTCAGGGCATTAATACTGTCTCATGTTCATTAGTATTGAAAGTTTAGACCTGGAAACATCCCAAAGTCTCCTCACATGTATGTGCATTAACATAAAAGTGAAACGAAAAAAAATGTTTATATATATACAGGGAGTATATTTTTAATTCTTATTATATTATAATTTTCAAAATAAATTCTTGAGGGAAAATTTTAAATAAATAAGAGCATCAACAAAACGTTATATTTAATGCACATAACAATAGAAATAAATTTTAAAACACAAATATAGATAAAATTGGAACACGGAGCTGAGAAAATTGCAAACAGGGTGAAAAAAGAAAAGTATGGGATTCGAACTCACGACCCAAAAGGCCACAGCTCGCTACCCTCAGCTTTACCACTACGCTATCATCACACTAACGTAATTAGCAATTTTGTCTTATATACATTATGAAGTAAATGAATTCATAAAACTAAATTTTTTTGGTTCTATTTCAGTGTGCTATCGTCTAAAAAATTCACCAGAGTTTGTTCTTCAGCTTCTAGAACATTTCTTACAAAAAACATTATTTTTTAAAGCGGCATTACGATTGAAGTTAAACGAACTGCTAAAAATATATTCCATGTGCTTACAAATATATGTTAGCCAAAAAGGTATATTTGTGAATAGAGAAATATAACTTTAACGTACTCTTTAATTCAGTGAAATATTTAAAAGGCTACTAAATTTAATTTATAATTAACATTTTTAGTTTTTACCCGTTTCAAAAGAAAAAAGTAACAAATCTTTTCATGCCATATCTGATTTGCTATAGCAGTTTGATATAGTCAGACGTTCATTATCATGAAAGGTAAACGTGTATGCAGAACTAGAAAATAATTTTCAGGACAAATTTTCCTATTTCATGAACTTGGTATTATATTTTTTGCGCCTGATTTCCTTGACAGTAATCACTGCTCTCGGCGAACTAGTACTGTAGTTGCAGCTTGCAGCTATCTTATTTTTATCTTTTTAACTAAATTCAGCTGATTGCTGTCTTTTTCAGTACGCAGATTTCTCGCAATAATGTTAATTCAGAAATAAGTATTTTTTAGCAAAACATTCTTTCCCTGAACCAGCGTTCATCGCTGCTTCTGCCGCCATTAATTTTTGGTGACAACACCTGATTGCTCCTTTTTTACCACGTGACCCCAACGCTTCCGCAGACCTACGCATGGAAGTTGAACATTGTTGAACTTCATCCGTTCCGTCATCCGTCGACGGATACCAGATGTCAATCAAAGTGAATTCGCTCGCTGATTGGAGAAACGCATACGCAGTAATGGAAACGAGCCCACAATGCTAGCCCACATTTGTAAACCACGCCTTTCTCGCTATCAGAGTTTTTACCATTTAAGTTTAAGTTTACCATACCATTTAAGTTTATGATACACTGCGGTCTTTGCATACTGACTAAAGGTCTCGTTTCGGCGACATAAGATTTTATCCAATCAAAACTTTCAGGAAAGGCATATAATATTTAAAAAAAATTTAACTAATTTATTAAAATGATTTGCACAAAGGCATGGTTTTGCTTTACAACTATTGTAGGAGGATTTAAGTTCAATAGTTACATTTGTTACATTTTTTCCCTTTTTCTAGAACCAACAATTTCAGAATTTTTACTGTAACATTAGACCAGTTTCTGCTCATTTTATAAGTACTGCTTTGCTCCTTTTTTTTATAACTTTATACCGAAGTTTTGTTCTTGTTTCTTCTTTTTCCAACGGTGTAGGTGCCTTAAACAATTTTTTTCATTATATTGTAATCAATATTTATTGCCTGTTATTTTATGATAAATAAAGAAAGGCAATTACAACAGCAGTATTCAATAAAAATTCAGTTTCCTGTAACAGTAATTTTCTACTTCAGTGAAAAAACTGAATTATGTCTTATGTCCAAATGACGATTCGCAATCAAGCCAATGTCCTTCAGCCTCGCTTTTCGTTACCTTTATAACTCTCAAATCACTTACAGCCCTTTCCACTTGATGGCAGACTGCGGCGTAAAACGTTGAACACTTAAGGCTGCAGTTATAATAGAGAAGCCAGTCTAAAATAATGAAGCAATATACAATGAAGAGACAAAACATTATGATCACCTAACTCAATTATGCGTTGCACAACCTCTAGCCTGTAAAGCAGCTGCAGTTCACTCGGCATAGATGCCAGAAGTTCTTGGCATATGACTGGAGACAGGTTGTACCAAATGTCCAAGCAGCGGTCAATATTGTGGTGTATGCGCTGTGAATTGCAGCTTCGCCATTGAGTTAAGATCTGGTGAGTCTGGTGGCCAGGATATTAATTGGAATTCATCTTTATGCTCCTCGAACCACTCCAACACAATTTGAGCGTTGTGACAGAAGGTAGATGGCATGTAAGAGTGTAACTGATCCGCACTTTTGTTCAGATAGTCTGCAGCTTTCATGATCTGTTCTGCTACAACTAAGGGTCCCAGAGCCGCCCATGAGAACATCTCCCAAAGCAACCATCACCACGAGCCTGTATATGACCTACTGTATATACAGAAGGAGAACAACTGTTCACCTGGAAGACAGTGTATCGTGACATGACTGTTGACGGGATGAATATGAAATCATGATTCATCCAACCAGGCAACTGTTTTCCGCTTACCCATGGTTTAGTCTCAATGTTCCCAGGCTAACTCTAGGCATAGTTGACAATGGCGCTTTAGTCATCAGAGACACACGAGTGGGACATCTGCGCGCAGTCCTATATACAGCAGTGTCCACAGAACTGTATATTCCACATTATGCTTTGTTCCATTTATTAGCTTGTTTATTTTCGGATTCAAAATATTGTAACAATAAAAAATGCCAAAATGAAAAGAAATATCACTTTATAATTTAACAGGGAAAAATAAAAATGTTTTATTTCAATGTTAGTTCTTAAATCTAATTTCGATATATTACCATTATTTTAACGAAATGTATTAACGTTACAATATTCTGTTATATCGAAAAATTGACAGATCTACGAATTAAAAATTTTGTATAGAAACTGATCTTAAAATCGCCAAGATGTTGATAAGTAGCCAAATTTAGAGCCGTTTAATAAAAGAATTCGCATCCCCAAAAAGGAAAAGTTGTTTAAGAGCTTTTCATTAGAAAAAAGGAACAATTTCGAAATGTCTATGTTTCATTGCTTGCCTAGAAACTCGAGTATCGCACCGTTTATATTAGAAATAGGAACAAATTCAAACAATAACCATATTTGTCAGTGAATCACCAAAAATATTCCTCGAAAATGCTAATTTGCACTTGAAATGGCAATCGTAAAAATGGACCGAAATTTTAGATGATTAAAATTAAGGACCTTCTACTGATTTTGGACGAAATTAAGGACTTTTAAGGACTAAAAATCGATTCTAAAAAACCTAAGGACTCTTAAGGACCGTACGAACCCTGTTCCATAGCTGAAAATCTTTCGCCGCCTATTACTTTTGCAATTTGTACGATTTTCTTGGCTTTATTTTCAGTCGATGGAAATCTCCAGTTGATAAGGTCCGGCCAGAGCTTATGCCAGCAAGCATTCATTGTTGATGAATTCATTTGTTCCCGTTCGATTTTAATTATTTCTGTGCAATGTCTTATGTAGAATTTCTTCCAAATACATGTTACAATCTTTCCAATAAAATGGATGTTAACAATCCTGACATAATGGGCTTTAAATGTTTTTGGGATTTCTTGATTCATGTAAGTAGTGTTCGAAGGTAGGAATAAAACTCGTACGTTTGGAGGCAACGTTGTTGGAGCTTCAGTATCGTATCCTGGAGCATAACGGGGAATTTATAGTGCGGCCGGCACTCTGCAGCGTACCACGTATAATTGAAATTCTTGCGTTCGACAAATTAAATTGAGACGATTAAGATAACGCGTATATGTAAAATCGCGCTGCGCTAGTTCGGCCAGGGTTTACCGTAGTTAAAAGTAATGCATGCCCAACTCCAGCCTTGAGAAAGATTATGTAGGCAACTTTGATTTTTGATATTTGAAGACTAAATATTGACTAACAAATCATACCCTTAGATAGATGACCGCAATGTAAGCTTTTTCTGAAGCATCATAAAAGGCAGGAATTTAGATAATTATTTGTTCCAGGCATAAGACAAACCTCGGGATTCGTTAGCTTGGAAGATAAATTTTAAATAAAATCGTTTCTGCTTTTTGCTCATTTTCTCATTAATGACTTTATCCCAACCAAGCTCTAAACTCCATAACTTCTGGAACAATAAATTTTGTCATATGTCATCTTAGCCGCTAAAAGTCCCATAGGATCGGAAATTTTAGCAGTTTCTGTTAAAAAAGATTTCAGTGAACTCTTCCTCATGTAAGATTCACTTTAGGAAATGAGATGTATCACTGGTTAATTTCCAGTTAACGGTTAACACCTTCACTTTCTTGTCACATTATTTTCAGCGAAATACTGGGTTGCCGTAATAATTAAAGATTATATTCTCTAAAATAGCTGTGTCCGTTACCTCAAATGCAGTTCCTCCTCTTTCTAAATATAACTGCTGAATTAAAAGTTAGCTTTGCCTCATTTCGTGTCCCTAAAAGTTAACGTTTACATAAAAGTTACCAGGAGCAACATTAGATGCCGAAGAGAAACTGGGTTGCTCATCTAATCCAAGTTGTTCCTTCATTGTCGTTGACAGAAAGAGAGCGTAAGCGTTCTGTTACTAATCTGAAGGAGTTACTAGGCCGAACTATCCCTAATACTCTTTACCAGTTTATATCCTGCTGGTGAACTTAAGTCTAAACATCATCTCCATATCAATACTAACTGCAGTTTTGTAAGTTCTGAACCGTAAAGAACTGAAAATAATTCTTGCTGAACTTTGCATCCAAATGTAAAATGACCTTAAAGCTCATTTAAGGTAATCCCCGATGATTTTTTCGCTGAAGCGTAAATAGTGGCAATATTCTGTTTGTATTAAGCTCCTTCAAAACGACCTAGTGAGATATGTAATAAGGAGAAACAGTAAAATTCTCCATTTCAGGCGCTCTTTCCATGTGTCTCAGCTCATGATATTCCCTTGTGAAATCACTATAATGTTTATATATTTCACGCCTTTTTAAGAGAGAATTCTCTGAAGATTTGAATATACGCTCAGTTAATTGCCTTCAAACTCCAAGCTGCGAATGGTGATGAATGAGTCCTGGCCGAGTTGATGGGCTCGATTTCAGGCTAAATGGCTGGTTGCTTGGACGTTTTCATTCTTTTCCAAATATAGAGACAGCATCTAACTTCCGAAAATCAAACATTAAGCGAATTAATGATTAAATAAATAATCTCCACTTATATATTATTCACATAAATTGAGGGTTTAATCTCTGTTGGAAAGACTCACACTGCTTAAAGTAATCCAAACCAGTTCAGAGTCTACTGGTTTTTCTTCTCCGCAATTCAAAAGTGGTAGAAAAATGTCTACTGTCAAAAGTACATCGATAAATTCACTTTTGCAAAATATTGGTTGGTTTGGTTTATTAGGTTAAGGCAAAGAACGCGAGGGCTATTTGCTTAAAAGGAGGGATTGCCTCATGGAGGACTTTCTAAAGGCAACTGTTTCGTATACACGTTACACATGAGAAAAACCACGAAAACGCCCATGCAGCCAGCTCATTCTCCGGAATTCGAACCCCAGACCGAACTACCGGTGTTTAGCGACTTTATCTCTCGACCGCTGATGGGGCCACAAAATATTGGAACTCGCGTAAGTTAAATCATTATATTGCGCAATAAAATTATCTAATGAAAAATGCGGCAAATGAACATACCACCTGTATAACAACTGTACATGATAATATGTCACTCTGAATGACACTCAAGATTTAGTGATTGAACTTGCATTCTTGGAATTTTCACTTGATCAGATGTTTGAGCATACACATTACTGGTCTACTCTGAACTTTATCAAAAATGCAGTAGTGTATGATGATTTCTGAAGCATTTTTTTTTACGAACATATTTCTACGCTTTGATATGAAATTAAGTAATTAAAGCATACATTGCTTTTGTTGGAAAAACTGACACGATTCTCAGTATTAATATTTACAAAAACGTTACTGTACTTTAATAGTGTTACGGACTTTGTATTTAGTTAGCTATTTTAATAGAACTGTAATTAAAATTGCTTTATTTTTCCGTGCAACGCAACGCGCGCGGAAATTTAAGAGAAAGCTGCCCCGAAAGAGTAAAATACAAGAGCAAATGCAATTTAATATTTAATAAATAGATATCTCGTAATTGTTTTTGATATCCATCCAGAAAAATCGAGAAAATTCTCGTGATTAATTAAAAGCTTATAAAAGCCGACTTGAAACATCTCAGCTCAGTTGCTGTCAGTACGTAAGCGAACTGTATTGTTTTACTTTGTGCTGTAATTTGATTGTAGTGAATTCGCTGTGAGATCGAATTAATTTCTCTGTATTTTGAATTTGAGTTTTGTTTGTATTCTAGTAGTTTAAAAATAAAACTTCTCTGAGATATTGTGATATTATACGAATATCTCTGAGGAAATATTTCAGCATTTTGTTTTGTTTCTTAAAGGAATCAATTTTATTAATATTTTAACGACTTATGCATTCAATCCATTAAACGAACCTGTACGCACGCAACAATATTGAATGACTAACTTCACAGTATACGTGCACTAAACATGAATCTCTGAAGACAATGAGGCAACCTTATCTTTAACATTTTGCATTTTAGCACTTTGCTGTTTATTCAGTTGCAAAATTCTAGTATGAGATTTATTCAGGAAGAATTCATGTAAGAAATATTTTAACGCTGGAACGTTGTGCATCATTTTAAAATGTTTGTTTGGCATTGCGAATCATCTAAGTCGTATTTAAAGCTCTTAAGTTCTCTAGGTTCGTAAAAAGTTCGTAACTCTGAAAACCAAAAACATTTACTGTTGTGGAAAGCTATTTTTGTTGTTTCCATTTTTTTTTTAATCTGAAAACATTTATTAATAATGTGAAATGGATTTTCTTCAAACCAGTGATTTTCTGAAAATGAATTGTGGAACGTTAAAAAGAACTGTGAGAAAAAAGAATGAAAAGTTTCTTTCACCGTGAGTCGCTTTAACAAGGAATGCTGCGTTAATCCAAAGAAAAGAATGAGTAGCTTCTTTAAAGGGGGTAGAGTGTTCTAGTTTTCTATCCGCTTAACAGCAGTCAATATGACTTATTCTGCAGCCATTATCCCATACAACAAGAGGTTATTTATTTCAGATATAACTCCTTTTTGATGGGATGTATGATTGACAGCCCATTATGAACTACAAATGTAATAAATAAATAAAAAAACATAACCACCCTCCATGTTTCTTTTTTTTTCTTCGATAATAATGACATGCGTGGAGGCGATAATGTCAAAGTCCCGCTATTAACCTTGACCCGACCCTTTCAGTTTCGTATCGTCATAGCTGCTTTTTTTCAATCGATATACACAATCGAATTCTTTTCCCTCGAACCTTTCCATTCGAAAGTTTTAACAAAAGAGCAAAGTGCGTGCTTTGCGCCATCCATATAATTACGAGCGAGACTTTTTGGAGTGAGAGGGCAGCTTTTATGGCGTGAGAAAATGTCAGAAGGCTTCTAGTGAGGTAACGCTATCTTGTCAATAATGCAAGAAACCGTCACATGCTGGCAATGCTGGTTTTGAGTGTATATATCCCGCCGTTTCAAACAACGCTTCTTATTGGTCGATATTTCGTCTCGAACTCCTCCTCCTGTGGGATAAAGTTGTGGTTTGTCTCTGTGGCAACGGGTGGGCGGTGTAGATTTCATTTCATCCAGTTATTGTTTCTTCCCAAAACACTTTCCTCACTTAATGCTTTCGTAATTTCACTTTTATAATATAACTCTTAATTTGGAGGGACGGGGGGTGAGGAGGAATTTCTCAACCAGTGTAACGCGTCATGCTTCCGATAACCTCCGGAACTTTAAAAGATAAATTTTTGAATTGTCAGCTTTGCCTATTTTCTTGTTTTTCGCAAGCGCCAATGATAAGGATGATGAACAGTGTTAAACATATAAAACTTATTAAGAAATGAATGAATTAAGTATAGCTCACTGATTCTCAACGGACGGTAAGCCTGCCACCGGTGGTACGTAAGAGAAAAATAGGTGGTACGCAAAGCAACAAAGTATTTTTAACTATTAAATTCAAAATTTAAATATCCCAACATTCATCCTGTTTAAGTTTTTTTTTTTTCTAATACTGATAAATTTATGCGATCTGTGCTTTGTCAATAGCCACTCATGGACTTTAAACAAAATAATCCGTTTTCAATTCACAAATATTCTTTTAGCCATAGACATAACAAAATTTTGTCATAAATGATGTTTTTAAAAGGAGTAATAGACATGGATAATGTATTTAATAGGAAATAAAAATAAATTCCTATAAAAATAATAATATCTCATCAATTCTTTAAGATTTGATCGATTTATTGGTATGTCTAAATTTTATGCGGCCAACGTTTCCGAGCTCGTATTGCTCTATTTTCAATTAGAATAATTTTTTCATGTCGATTTGCTGTCTCTAACAGCAGGTATTTTGCCTTCTTGTTGCCTTCCTTACTTTTCTAGGCGATTTGAAAACATCGTCGTTTGTTTTTGAAGAACTCGTAATATGTCGTGCATTTAAATATTTGTGAAAAAATAATAAAACAAACCTAGATTTCCAAAATGGAAAAAATGGCTAGGGTCGACTCAGCAGAAAAAAGGTGATTCACAGATGACGGATCCAGAACAATCTTCTAGCACTAAGAATATTGAAAAGAAAAGAAAAGAAAAATTCCTTATAGAAAATATAATAAAAGTTACCTGTCATTTGCGTTTACTTGGAATAGAGATGAAATGTACCCTCAACCTCAATGCGTTTTTTGCGGCGAACTATACTTATTGCCATAAAAATTTGCGCACCAAGAAAGAGTTCTCAGAATGAAACGAAATTTTACATATGTAAGTACCACTTTGATATAAGTGATTAGAAAATCAAAGAAAAAAAGGATCATTTATTGCAGAGAAAAGGTACACATGAACGGAAGTTTTAGTTCTCTGCTGGACCACCTCTAGCGCGAACGCACGATGCGATACGAGCGGGCATTGAGGCATACAAGTTCCGTATTGTGTTCTGAGACATCTCGTTCCACAGTTGCTGTAAACGCGCCTTAGTTCCGCCAATCTCGTAGGCTGTCCAACTTGCCGTCCCAAATGATCCCAGATATGCTCGATTGGTGACAAATCTGGGGATCGAGCAGGGCAGGTAAAGGTGTTAATGCGCGGAGGCAGTCTTGTAAGATCCGTGCTGTATGTGACCGAGCATTGTCTTGTTAAAAAAAGGCTCCTGGGAGCCCTGCCATGTTTGGCAACACATTTAGCTGAAGGATTTCATGGATGTACCACTGACCTGCCATTGTGCCATGGATCAATATTAGGGATGACCGTGTATAGTAAGCAATGGCACCCCATACCATCACACCGACTATGAGAACGGTGTGTCGCTGTGTCGCTGTAAAGGAAGGCAGGATTGAAGCGTTCATCACGCGGCCTCCACACACGAACACGATTGTCATCACTGGTCAAATTGAATCTAGATTCATCGCTGAAAACGGCCTGGTTCCATTCCGTTAAAGTCCAATCCTGTCGTGCCCGACACCACTCCAAACGGAGGCGTCGGTGGGTGGGTGTCATTAGCAGCGCATGTAATGGGCGCCGCGATATCAGATGTCCTTCAACCAGGCGCCTTGTGATGGTTCGGGAAGACATAGGGGCCCGTAATGAAGCTGTTGCCTGTGTCTGCATAGCGACCAATGAGCCAGTGGATCTACGCGTGCGTGTCATGTGATGTGACCGTCTTCTCGGCGATTGGTCTTTCAAGGGTGTTCTGAGCCTGGTCGCCGTCTAAATGACGTCTCTTCTGTCCACTGGTTCAGACACCTCCTCACACTAAAATCAGAACGGCCTACCTGACGAGCTACTCGCGGAGCTGACCAGCCAGCTTCCATCATCCGGCTGATTGAAAAATGTGCATAATTTAATATTCCGTATAAGGAAGTCATGTGTTGTCGACATCAGATTTTTCGATAATAAGTACGCGCTATAATAAATAGTTTGTTACTTCGAATTTAAGCCGCAGCAGGATTTTAAAACTGAAAAAAAAAATCCGATGTGGACAACAGATGAGTTCCTAGTACGGCCTATTATATCATACACACTTTTTTCTGCACTTTCCTCAAATTTGATTAGAGATATATTTCTCATTCAACAACTCATTTCTTGCTTCGCGGCAAGGCAAAAAGATATAAAAACCAAAACATCTTCATTAAAATTTGTAAAATAAATAAAAGCCTAAAACAGCATAAATAAAATTAAACTTTCTACGACAAAACAACCCTTCGGCCAACAGGAAGGAAAACAAAATTTTTGGTGTACGAAAATTTAAAGTTACTTTTGATCCTCCTGAGCAAAAGGACACTTAAGTTGGTGCATTAAGTGACTTAATTCTCTATGCCACTAAGAGTTCCAAATGTAAACAAGAGCGACCACTTAGGCCTAACGCCACTTGCACTCTTATATTGTTGATCATTCTACAGCTGTTGCATGCAGATTAATAAAAGGCATTAAAAACCGTAACTGGAACATAAGAATAACATAATTCAATCACTTTTAAGTAAAAAATGCACAGTTTACCGACAAATAAGACTGAAAAACAAAGCCCACCGAGCCGGATAAGAGGCTGGGTATGTATATGTGCGTGTGTGTGTGTCTGGTATGGCTGATTGTAACTAAAGAGGGAGGTACGCAACTAGATATTGTAACGGTCTCATATACAAAATTTCAACGTTCTATGGCTAATCGTTTTTGAGTTATGCGAGGTACATACATAAGTACAGACGTCACGAAAAAAATCTTTTCTGAATCCATTTTACAGCATTACACAGTTTTCTGTGCTTAATTTTGTTAAAGCGGACAATACATGTTTAAATTTGCTGCTGTATATTCTTCAAGTGATATAAACCCTGTCATTTACATATTGCCACATGGAAATGCGTACCTTTTGACTAATATCAGTTCAGCAATTTGCGAAATATCAGGTTTAGAGTCAAATAAGGCTGTAATGAGTTGCTGAACTTTGTTCCTTTATTACAAATCCAATTTAATATTTATTAACGATGCTCATAAATTCCTCACAAATAATAATCCTCATAAATTCCTCACAATAATAATCCTCATAAATTCCTCATGTGATAAATAACTTACATTATAAAAAATCTCACAAAACATACTTGTAATAACTTATATTATGCCATTTCCTCGTCCACGATTATTGCAATTTAAAAAAACTGTGATAGTCACAGATCTAGTCCAAGCATGTGAAATAGTTTTCTTTTTTTCTTGAATTCCAATTTTTATTATGACCTCTAACTGCCAGCCGTAATCGATTAATAACGTTATAGTTGATATCATTCTTTTCAACACTTCTTTCTAATAATTTTCTTCCTGTTCTATCTGTTGAAATAAATAAATAAGAATCGATTCTGTTTAGAGCTGAAGATCTTTCATACAAACTGGTTATTTAAAATGTTACTTTTAAAACTGAGGAATATATTTGCGCAAAGAAACTTCGAATTTAATATTAATTATTCATGTTAAAACTTCTGGAAAATTTGGATATATTTGCTTAAAATCAGTTGTCGGCATAGTATTTGAAAGAAGAATTGCAGATTTTGTTGCTCTGTTTCAAAGTAGTAGAATTGAATTTTAATGGTTGAAATGTTAATATGTTGCATTTTACTTTAATAATAATAATAATAATCGACTCGATAAAAAAAGTACGTAGCAACAGCGTTCACAACAAGAGTAATGTTATAGCAGTATTATCTTGTATGCAAGAGAAGGGATTTTGCAACAAACGTTTGTTAAATTTACTTTATTAAAGCTAACAACTGAACTTAAAAGTGCTAGACTTAGTTCTCTCTGGATATATTAACTTCTCTGGATAGTTTTCTCTGGATATATTAAATTTCAGTTTAAATGCATGTTGACCTAGGACCCCAAAAATTTCTGCCTACAATGAATTCATTCCTCCATGCTACACTGGTGTGCAAAATTTAAGCAAGAATGTAAAAATTTAGCAGATAGCCATGAAATTGCAGAAAAGGAGGTCTGGAGATCAGTACAATGAACACGTAAGTCACTAGAAACGTCATGCGTATGCAAATATCATGAACGAAACGTCAGAGGCGACGTGAGCGTACACAAAACGCGTGATGTCGGCCCGCGCAGCTCAACAGTAGAATAAAAAGAAGGACGGAGACGCAATTCAACATATTCGCTGCAAGTGCCAGTGAGTCATTTCGTGAAATATGGCTAGAAGAAATCACCTGGACGACTTCACACGTGGAAGAATGATCGGAAAGCTGGAGGAGGGGCGTACTGTCATCAGTGTAGGTGCAGAGTTCGGAATCGACAAAAGTGTCGTTTCGCGCGCTTGGAAAGCGTTCCAAACCACAGGTGCAGCTGTTACAAAGGTTGTTGGTGGCCGCCCGAGGACGACATCTGCAGGGGATGACCGATATATCGTCCTGAAGGCGAAAAGAGGCCGACAGCAGCCAGCAAGCGCCATTGCTCAGCAACTCTGTACAGCAACGGGGCGACAACTGTCGCGGTTTACTGTGGCCAGACGCCTTCACAAGGGGGGACTATACACCCGCCTTCCTGAAAGCTGCCTCCCATTGAAAGTTGGCCACCGTTTACAGTGGTGCAGAGAGCACAAAAACTGGACAACTGATCAATGGAGTCGTGTCCTCTTTACGGATGAGAGTCGGTTCAATACCAGAAGCGATTCTCAACGCGTTTTGATTTGGAGAGAGGTCGGAACCTGGGCGAACTGAGCTACACGTTTTCGACAGAGGGTCTGTAACCGGGGATCGCTATTGTGAGGAGGTACTCCTTCCCCATGTGCGTCTGTTCCGAGGTGCCATTGTCCCAGACTTAATTTTTATGGATGACAATGCACGGCCACATCGGACTCTTGCTGTTGAGGAGCTACTGGAAAGTGAAGATATCACTCGAATTGATTGGCCAGAGTACTCCCCAGATTTAAATCCCATCGAACATGTGTGGGATGCTTTGGGGAGACACATTGCAGCACGCTTACATCCTCCGGAGAACACCCAACAACTTCAACAGATCTGATTGAGGAATGGGCACTCGTACCGCAAGAAATGTTGCACAAGCTGTTTCTGAGCATGCGGAGACGGTGCGAAGCAACCATTGCAGTGAGGGGAGGGCATATCCCATATTAAGGAACATCTGCTTGTTGTTCTTCCTCTTGGATAGACAATCATGAGTCACGATACTATGCGTTCAATAAAGCTTGTTTTTGTTTGATTCCATACCGTATGCATTGTATTCCTTTTTCAGCTCCGATGCTTTCGTCATCCTTTACGTATATAGTACTCTCCTTCATTTCTGCATTTCATGTCTCTCAGTTGATTTCTCGTGGAGTTATGGTAAAAAACCCTGCTGTTGCTTTTGCACACTAGTGTATATTAAAAGTGCTTAATGAGTTCCAGTATGTTTCTGAAAATGTAAAACGGACAGTAAATAAATTTAATTGGGAAACATAAACATAGACAACGACCAATTGTTAAGAATTTGACAGTATATAAAATCCGGTACATTTCATTACAAAATACCACACGGGTATACTCAACAAATAACAATGTGATTCACCCTGTACGATGCTAAAACTTTGCCTTAAGACTGACAATATGTGATAATTCTCACTGTAAAGATAATATATCTAAAATTGAGCCATAGTACTCTCATTTCGAGAGTTTAGAGAACGTTTGTAACAATACTCTCAATCTAACGATAGATCTTGTTACAAAGCGTGACCCTAACATTACAAAAGCTCCCATTATGCAATTATATTCTGGATGGTTAGAGTGGCATGCCGTGTTGTTGCCCTATTAAAATATAAACAGGATCTGCTGAGGTTCTCTGGATATACTTCTGCAGTTCAATATTAGTCAATCCACAAATTAATAATGGGATACAAACTACAAGATGTGTCCAGATTAGTAAGAAAAAGGGTAAGTACGATTGATGACACTATTGTGCCTGCCTAATATTCTTGTATACAATAACATGCATAGACTCTAAAATACACACAATAAATTTTAAAAATACGTATATTCATATATTATCAGAATACCTATGTACGAATGCTAAAATAATTCATAGTATCAAAATATTTAGAATTCAAATATACTTATATAATTCTCTTAATATTAGTCCAAAAAGGCAATATTTCCAAATGGACTATTAATTTCGTTTTGGCATTTTGCGTTGAAATGTCGGTTCACTTTTCAAATTATTGCCACCAAATATTAGAGCCCTGTATTATATTTAAAGAAATTAAATAATGAAGAATCTGCGTAAATTTATGTATGTTTCTAGTATTGTGATAAAACAACGGTTCCTAGAGCCATCAAATTTTGAAAAACGTACGTTTCCACCCGAATTTCTCAAAGGCAAATTTGAAATTTGTTTTAATATCTACTTCATATTTTGTAAAACTTTAACAAATTTTTGATTAACAAACTCAAGGATTTCAAAGCTTCAAAGCGAGCAAAGGCAACACTGTACTGAAAAAAAAAACATTTTTATTTCTAGCGCGCGAGACTGTGAATCGGAAATTCTAAATACACTCACTTCAAAAGTTAAGCACGAAGATGTAAAATGCAAAAAAATCAACAAATACTGCTTTGATTGACACAAAATTCGGCAGGAAAGTAGCGTATATATTTATGCATAAAACAAAATCAATATGAAAAGAATATTAAATTTTTGTAAATTATCAGATAATGACATACTGGAGACTTAAACAGAATTATGTATAAAGTGAAAATAAACAGCATAAAATGAAAAAAAGGACATTAATAGAGTATGTGATCCCCCCTCATCTGTATATTTGTAAGTTTATACCTTGTGACCATGCTTTCAAGTAGGTGGTCAACCGCCACAGAATTAAGTTATCGCCAGTCTTCTTGTAGAACAGTTTCCTGCTCAACAAGAGTGGCTGGAGGTGGGAAACGTGAAGATACAGCACGGCCGAGAGCATCCCAAACATTTTCAATGGGATTAAGGTCGGGCGAATATGCTGGCCACGCCATACACGCAATCTCTTCACTCTCCAGGTAGTCATCGTCGATGTCAGCTCTATGGGGACGTGCAAACAAAAAACAAAAGCAGGGCCATTAAAACAAAAGCAGGGCCAGCTGCTGCAGCGTACAATCTCACAATGGGTTCTAGGACTTCATCTCGATACCGGACAGCCGTCAAAGAACCCCGTTTAAAGATGTGCAGGTCGGTGCGGTATCCTAATGAAATCCCTGCCCACACCATAATGCTTCCGCCTCGGAATGCGTGACGGTCGGTGATGTTTTGGGACTGATTGCATGTTCGTTGTTCACGCCATATCCTTAGACGCTTGTCATCTGGCTCCAGAGCAAATCTTGACTCATCAGTAAACATGACATTGCCCCAGTCAGACACATTCCAATTGACATGTTCCCGGCACCATTGTAATCGTGCCCCTCTTGATTGGACAGATAGAGGAACAGAAACTCGAGGTACCCGGGCATACAGTCCACTCATATGTAATCTTCGGCGTACAGTAGCTGCAGATATCGCCTTACTAATGGATGCTGTAACCATAGATGTCACACGTGTGGAGGTCGCTCTACGATTCCGCTTGGCTGCAATAGCAATATATTGATCTTCCGCGGGGGTTGTAACCCTTGGGCGACCGGCTACGGGCCTACGGACAACTGTCTGTGTGGTCTGGAATTGTTTCCATAAACGTGAAATTGCAGAATGATAAACGCCGACGAAAAGAGCAACATCTGTGATCGACTGTCTTACTTCAATGCGCCCCACAGCACGCCAGCGCTCAGAATCTTCCATTCGTCTTCTGGAAGTCATAGAAACACGTATGTCTTGAAAACAAATTGTACGAAAGTTTTAAACACCTTCTATCAGCACTTACAATCAACTTCTGTAACCCTTCATAAAGTTGGCTTCTTATCAGACTGCCTTTTTTACGTATTTCTTGACATGAAAGCGCGATTGGCTGTTACCTAACATATTTACATACTTCCATCTACCTCTGCAGCGAATTGCATCCTCTTCAATTCTGATTGGCTTCCGGAAATTAGCATTTTCCTCTCCGTGCTTAACTTTACGAAGTGAGTGTATATGCTAATTGTAAAATTATTTTGCGACATTGCTTTTGAACTGAATTTTATGGTTCAAGTGCGAAGAACATGATATTTAATAAATAAAGATAACACATAAAACGTTAAAAAAATCCTTTGGGCTTAACTTCAATAATTCGCTTTAAATAGTTGTAAATATTTATTTTAAAAGTCACTGGGACCTACTAATCCCTTCATAATTACTGATATACTAATAAAACACATACATCAAATTAAGCACATAGAACAAACACTTACGTATCAGAAATAAGCAATTTGAAATATAGTTGTACTAGAAAGGCTTGAAAAATAAATATTTTAATGAATTTATTTTTACGATTTGAATCATTTGAAAGCGTACTTGTATGTCTCTTCGGCATATGAGTGAGAATTTTGAGTTATTTTCCAATGTTTCTACATCTTGACGAAAAAGGGTTTTCCTGTTCAAATTATTAAAGTTTAATTTGTAAAATTTCAAATACGATTGTGAATATGATATACCAAATAAGTTGTGTATTTCCTGAATTTAATGAAAGGAAAATATTTTTCATGCAATAAGTTTCTATCGCTAACTAATTCTTTGCACATTTAAGAAAGAAGAGAGTATGTTGGGAACTTACTTTTCATTTCTAAGACTAGTAAAGTAATCAACTCAAGACGCATCTTAGTTTCAGCAAACACCGAACCTCAGTTATAACTTAAAGGAGTATTCTCATATTACCTTTCTTGCAAACACTGAGTTAAAAATTGGAAACATCTTGTAAAAGTTTTGGTTTCCCTTTGCAGACATCTATACGGTCTAATCCTTATAACTTGAACATTTGGGCGAGATTTCTGTTTAATTCTTTGTTGGAAGATTTATAGAACTGGGAGAATTAGTTTCGTCAAAAGCTCCGTAGCAGCATAATAAAAAATTTCTTTTGATAGAAGAAATTAATTTTTTATTTTATGAAGATTTCGTTGGAACAAATGGGTGTTGGTAAACATATTAGAGGTTAGTTTACAAGAATTATACGTAGCTTCTGTTAGCCAGTCGAAAGTAATATGCTGCGCTATTTGCAGAATATAATTTCTAAAGGATTTTGCAATGAAAACGTAAAAGAGATCTCTTAAGATAAAATTTAATTTTTACAGGTGTGCACTTCGAAAAATGTTTGGGAAAGAAATCTTAAAACATAGCCTTCTTTCTTATATTAATATTATGTTTTACATGTGTTTAGTGAATATTTCAAAGTAGTTTCTTAGTAATTATGCATAAAATAATTTATGTGCCAAGTCAAAATTTAAAAAGCGTTTTTAAACTCGAAATCAAAAATACCTACTACAGTGCTTAAGAAAATATTTTTAAAAAGTACTATTAAAGTAACTTTAGTATTAGTTTCATTATTATTATTTACTTGGAAAAGACATATTTAACTTGTTAGATCTCTCTGGCCCAACTTGTCAGTCACTCGGATAGTGAGTCACACAAAAACGTGCGAAGAGGTTAAAACCCTTTTATTGTACCTTTAAAATTACAACTGCGTCTACTCGACGCTCACAAACTGCGCCAACCCGGCGGTTGAACTAAAAGTAAGGTAAAACTGAAAATAAGAAACTAGATGAACAAATGTCAAACACTACCGACGAGGTTCTGAGATCTTAACTAACTGCGTTTTTAATTATCGCTGATATTCAGCAAGATTACTGATTTAACAGTTGAAATCTAGCACTTCTGCAAAACTAGGCACACAAGCCGATACGCGCCGATCTAAATTCTACTAAGCAATATCTCCAGCGTAGGTTCAAAGCAAGACTCTCACACTCTGGTTTCGTCTATTTAATTCAACTAGCTTCCGCTAAATTTGAATAAACTGCGCATGCTACTACAAATTTATATACTCTGGCACGGGCATTTCTAGTGGAGAATGAAGACTAAACAGGAAAGGAATATTAACATAAAATAAATGTTAGTTAAAATAAATATAAACCCTACAAACTTCTTATTTATTGATTGCTGTCATATTTTACTTTCTTTGTGGATTGAAAGAAAACTCTTTCTACATGACAGTTATTTGTAATTTATGTGTTCTTCCCGAATTCTGAATAACGGCTTAACCTTTTATCATTCTATGTTTAGCGATACTTCCTTCCATATTTAAAGAAATCTGTTGCAGACAGAAAGAAATGTTATTTTACAAAAGATAAGGGGGGGGGAACTAAGGAGATATTCAGAAATTAAAATTGAGTACAGATATGTTGTAGAATGCCTATTTGTAAACCTAAATAGATTTTCTGCAATCTATAATTTAAAGTATGAACTGCCGTTTTGTCTTTAGTATGTGGTAAAACATCTTCCATCCGTAATGCTATATGGGTTGCAAAAATTAAGGGAAACTTTGTCAAAATTTAAATCTCTAAAAGTGTACTTTGTTACTGGAAGTTAAATACGCTTCTGCAAACTCTTTTATTTAAATACTGAGATTGTACTATACGCTGGAGGCTCAGTTATGTTCCATTATTTCACTTCTGAGATGTCATATTTGCAAGAAGTCCATGCTGTGGTTCTTAGTTACAGAAACTGTATCCTTATCACACTAATATGGGCGAGTCTGCATAGGTCTTGCTGTGGGATTTCTTTTTTTAAATAATCAGTCATTTCGACATTCTAATATGTACAACTAATTTCTTTTTACGAGGCATCAGTTATCAGCTGACACATCTATTCATGAAAAGGTGAGTGGACTGTCATATTGAAATCTCAGAGTGTTCAATCTTCCTGGAGACGAAAAAAAAGATAAAACGAAAATATAAAAGAAAGTTATAGTAAAATAAAACCTTACGACCTTCAAGAAACGTCTTCCAAAAAGCACGAGAACAGTTTCTTCCAATTTATTTTAGTTTTAGCGCGTAGTAGCACGCCAAAAGTTATAATATTCGATGCGTGTTGTATTCTAGCAAGCCATAACTTAAGACGGGCATCAGGACTTCTTGTGTTCTCAAAACTTTTAATTACATTATCTTTCCGTTTCATCACGAAAGAGAATTTTGGCCTAACTAACCGCTAAGTTTAACCTTATACTCAAAGAATTTGCATAGAAATGCATTTTGTGAGGTTGAGGTGATTCAAATATTTATTCGAAAGCATCACGAATGTTTTTCACACGACATTATTCTTCGTGATAGTATAGATTATCGTGAGCACTAGCATAAAGTAAGCAGAGTAGTTCCATAATTAACACAAAATTATTAATATATGGATTTCTGGAAAGGGTTAATCTTAGAATCCACCAAATTAGATTTCGTCCTAATTCGACCCGAGTTTAACTAAGTCTAAAACTGTCGAAATAAGGAATTCTATAATTATTTAATATTTATTGATTATAAATACATAAATAATCAAGAAACGCGTTTATGAAAATTATACTTTGCTCCAATTATTCATATTTTATACCACCATTTCTTAAATTGTGAGTCTTAAGGTCGTAAAACGAAGTGCTTGTGTCATGAAAATATAATTCATATACATGTCTTTGAAGAAACACTAGCTCTAGTCCTTCATTAGCTTTAATTCAATTTATTACATTTTCTGTACAGCCCAATTATAAAATCATAATACTGGATAAGCTGAGCTGTAAATTGTATTTGCATATTAAAAAATACCACTAAGTGCATCATAATAGTGGTTGCATTACAGTTTCAGCATATAATTTATTTCGGAATCAAAGTATGCAGCAAACGCACAGTACTTAATGTTCTACATCACACAGGCGTGTCGAAAGTAAGTTGGGGCTGCTATGATTATTGCAGTGATAAAGCTTTTTCAGTATAAATCAGTTCTGTTTCATCACAACAAATATCGCAAAAGGAATAAATTATTACATTTTATTGCTTTATTCGACTGAGGTTTGTATTTCTTTGAATAATAATTATGAGAGATATTATTTTATTTATGTTTTAGGGTAAATATTTTTCAATATTTACCCTAAAACATAAATAATATAAATATTGGTTTAACTTAAGTAACAAAGGTAAAGGTAATGACAAAGACGACAATACTATAAATTCTCTTTAGCAAGGATCTAGTAATCAGAAGGAGGCATCTAAGATGCAAAAAATTAAATATGGTAAGACATTTCTCCACTTTGGCTTAACTTTCAACAATTGTTAAAGCAAACGTTATCTACAGTCAGGTCAAATAAATAGAAAGTTCTTGCTTCGTTCATCATCTGACGATCTTTTCAGACAGTAAGTGAAGATATTTTAGACATTAATCCTTTATCGGCACAATATAATGAGAGAAAACTTTGCACTCTTGGCGACATACACAATGGCGTGGCTAGAGGGCGGCAAAGAGAGACATCTGTCCCCGGGTGCATCCAGGGGCGCAAAATTGATGTTACGAAATTTTAGAATGAAACGTTTTTTATTCTTGGTATACAGAAAGGAGCTCGAGATCTTCAGTTGTCCCTGGGCGCTGAAAACCTTAGCCAAAGAACCTCTATGTAAAGAAGGAAAGGCTCCATAGACGTAATGTAAACCACTTTGTCTGCAACGCCGCTACAAAGAAAAGGGAACATTCGCCAAGGGATTTGGCGACGGAATCTGTTGGCGAGAATTTCCCCTCTGTGATGTGCCGGTTCTTTAGTACCTAGCCGACATTACCTAGCCGCGACGTGTATAGAAAATTGAGGAACACTGGTTAAGATGAATCGTTCTTTGACTTGTCGCGATAATTTAAACTCGGAAATGATGAAATATTAGGTGAAGTTTCACTCTCACTGGCTGTTAACTTCCATTGTCCATATCGCTACTTAAAACCAAAGAACCTATTCTTTGTTTAAACTCTTGCTAAACGTAACGGTCGAACCTGTCCAAACGAACTTCGACATTCAGCTTCGAGCTTTGGCGCTTTTTGGCGACAGATATTTCACGCATGCGCAGTTGTTTCTCTTTTCGCTGGAAGGGAGCCACTTCTGCTTCTGCGAAGTTTTCCTTCTTAACAGTACATATTCTTTGCTCTAGCTACGCTTCTGGATATACAAGATATCTTATCTACACCAAAGCATTAACTAAATTGAGATAGCTATAGCGTATCAGCGCCATCTATGGGCTAGAGTTCGTAACATCCTTTGGGCCGGAAATTCATCACCAAAAGACGAAAAGTTTCTTAAGTGTTGACTGAAAGTTCCAGAGAACGTAACATTTGCATAGGTCTTCTAATAAGAGTTTTATTCGAAAGACTCACGGTGCGTGCACGGATACAGCCATTATGCCCAGGATGCAATTTGTCACAATGCCCCATTCGCCATAAAAGTATAGGCGCATTGTATTGCTTATCAAAACTACGATGTTCTCTCGAAGCTATGTGTGTCAGTTGACTGGTTATAGTTGACGAGCTGACCTAAACTCAAGAACATAAGATGATTTCCATGTTTTTCCCAAACATTGATATTCCTATTGCTATTCCTCGATTAAGTAAATTTTCTTGGTATCTTCATATTTTCAAAAGTTGGCATTCGGAGGAAGGATCTCTTTTCTTGATCGAGAAAGAGTTAATAATTGTCCTGTGATCAATAAATGTCCAGGTGTTAGCGATTCTGGTTCATCTGGATTATTGAAAACATAAGTGAGAGACCTGGAGCTGATAATTGCTTCGGTCTCTATCAATATAACTCCCACGTTTTGAAATGAAACTGACGTTCTTCTTAGATTTTCCTCGGATAATCTAAACTGATCTCACTAAGGATTCTCAAAACCCAACCCACCAGGCAGCCCTTTTGATGATAAATTTTCATTTGGTAGATAACTTCCCAAATAAATTTTGCAGTTCTTCCCATTTTATGATTTTCCATAGCAATTTCAGTTTTTGGTTTGGTTTGTGGAATGTCCTCACATTATCACTGTAGATTACACAGCAATTACCTCTCCTTCCAAAAAAATTTCGAAAAGCTTTGAGAAATGTTAAGTGGTCAAGGTCGAGAGTCAGTTCCAAATGCATCGCTCGGGTTACGGTGACAAGTGAAGAGAAATACATAGATCTTTATGGTACCTTTAATGTTCAACGGTTCTAAGTAATCCAATCCAAACGTTTGAAAAGGACATGCTTCTGATATTCTATCACTGGTAGTGGTGTAGGAATCCGAATCACTCACACGGAATTGTTGTCGTAAAATGCATTTATATGTAACACTCTGAATTCTTTGTCTTAAAATCTTCATGCTTTACTCTTTCATGGTATTCTTTAATGATAAGGTCAGACATCTGCAACAAAACTAGACGTGCTTCTTTTTATTGCAAAATATTAGCATATTGAAGAAGTCCTTCAATTAAAATTCTTCTTCTTTTACCTAGAACAGGGTTAAAGGGTCTAGTGATTGAACTGGCTGACAATAGTCTTCCTTTGGCTAAAGCCAAATATTCTTGAGGAAAGTACTCCATCTGCATCCTTTTGATTCAACACTTATGTAGTTCAACAGCTTTTTTTCTTACTGTGTGAATTCTTCACATTGTAAATAAAGCATAAAAATAATATTGAAAATGAATCCATGATGTGATTCGTAATACGTTGCTAAATTTACTGAATTTCCATGCATCCGAAAGAGGTTCCGATTCATTTTGTACAAAAAGTAATAAATTTTCTGTTTCAGACTCATCTTCAAACAAACCAGAAATTTCATTACTCGGTTGAAGCCAATAGTTTTCATCTTTTCTTATCCAATGTGGTCCATTTCAACACAGTTCCTTGACTTTCAGATCAACTAAGTTGTCTCTTCTAGACAGCAAATCCGGGGGTTTTCTTTTCTCGAACAGTTATCCCACTAATCTGAATTAAAAATAGTTTTTATTTATTCGACACTGTTTGTTTTCTTTTTTTTCAATTTTCAAGAGTATGCATTTGATTTATTGAACAATAATCATGGAATCGGACCAGAAGTAAAATTTAGTATCTTTCGGATGTTCCCAGTTGTTTCGAATATACTGAAATAATCTAGCTCCTACAAGATTTGCAAGAATTTCCATTTTAATTAATGTAATACCCTGCGCCGGTGCAATTCTTCAACTGAACTTCAACTGAACTGGATGCTTCAACTGAACTAGATTTTCCAATTAAATCGCTGTAACATAAATAAATCAGCTACTTAGGATCCTTTACTTGCATCTATAAAGCAATGAATTTGCCAAGTAGTTGATTCGTCATTTTTCTTTAGTTCAAATAAATGCCGTGGTGTTGTCACTTCTTTCGAATAGTGCAATTCTTGATACCAATCTTGCTATTCTTTTCTCACATCTGGAAGTAAGGATTCATCCAGTTCCTTTCCATGTTTCTTAAAGTATGATTTTCTCTCTTACTATGAACGGAGAAATAAGTCCACTTGAGTCAAATATTTTTCCAACAGTTCTTGTCACACCTTTCTCCGATGATTTGAATTCATACACAGTCTCCGTATTCATCAGTTTTTCGATGTCAGTGCTTATACAGTCTTCCTTAGAATTTCAGCAATATCCAAGTATCTTACAGGCAGTCGAAAGAACCAGAGTTCGAATCCCGAAGAGAGCATAGCTGCGTTTTACCTTTCTTGCTCAGGATAAAAGAAAGTCTTCACGAGGATAGCTTGGAATCAATGATATACTATAGTCTAGCTCGTAGCTTAATATAGCTGAAGTGTCTTCTGATGGTTTGCATAAACATCGTTCTGAGCATAACATGCCGGTGTCTAAGTTTACTCACAGTCACATAAGAATTTCTACGTGTTAAGATCCATCTTAGCGCATCTAAACACCTATGTTCTGGAGTGATAAATCAACATCTTCGAGTTCAGTGATGTAACCTTCTCTGTTTGTAAGAAATAATGATAAGAGGCAGGTCGGCAAACTCGAGGCATCCAAGTATCAAACCACAAAACTTAACTGATTTTTGAAATTTCATGCTCCCGAAAAAAATGGCATTCAGTCAAATTTAATACCATTTAAGTTCCTCATACATGTCTTTGATTGGAGATTAAATTAAAAAAATTGATTAATTGCGTATTTTGGAGCTTTTCCTCTTGATATTGTAATTTCAGAGCAGAGGAATACACATTTCTTTAATTTCTTGATTTAATGTCTTTCTGTCAGTTATGTAACGTAATGTTTCTTTTCGGCTCTGCTATGTCAACACAAAAGAAAACGTATTTTGTGTATTCTAGCTGTAGTCTAAGCTGTCATTTGTAGTTCTCTTCTCAGATGCCATGAATGTTTCTGATTTTTATATTTTTGAGAAAAAGTTTATATCCGATTCTTTCACTAGCACTAATGGATTCTCATTTCTTTAAGAAACAATATTTCTTTTAAACTTCTTTTTAGTATATTCAGAGTTTGCATTTATCGTATTGGTCACTTGAAACTTCAAGTAATATGTTTCCAATCTGTACAGAAAATGAATGGGCAGTCTGTTGCTCCCTTACCCCCCTCAAAAAAAATAATAAAAATAAAAAATAAAAAATGCACAGCTTTGTGTCGTCTTAGTTTCTAAGGTGAGGCTAGACTGAAAAAAGGCAGTTCATTTTGAGATTGAGAAAGATAATACTGTCGCCTGTCATAAAGTAATATTGCCAATAGTAACTTTTCTTAAGGAAAAGTAGATCTGGTTGCAAAAATTCAGATTTTATTACCAAACCACACATACACTGCGGGGGGGAAGACAGTTTTATATCTCCCATTCTACTGGGTCGATTGACGAAATTCAAGTTGCGTTTTAAATGCCTCGAAAGCGCGACTTAAGATACGTATTAGATTCATATATAGCATTGTTCTAATATAGGTATTTTGACACAAAATCGGACGCTTTCTGAAATGACATACCACTTTTTTTCCATATTTGGATTCTACGACTCAAATTATGCCAAACTGCCAAGTATTGTAAAATCGCATGAGTAGTTCTTAAAAAATTGCTCTCAAAATTTTAGCTCCTCAATGTTAAGTCAATTTACTACGTATTTATTAATATCACATTTTTTATGAAACTTATTTGATTCCCTACTGCACAGTTCGAAATTTAGGTTCATTCCAAATAAAATTTATCCATTTGTATGATTTATTTTAAAAATTTGTATTTTAAAATAATTTTTATAAATTTTTCGAAAACATTTTAAATTATAACCTATAAAAGTTTTACATTTATCTTAAAGTAGATGTATTTCTAAGCATATTTATAAAACATTAGAGCTTTTTTATTCAAAATTTCCGAAGATATACGTGAATTTATATATTGGCGTGTTTTGAAATTTGGCAGATTTGCAATAATAGTGGAAATGTGGTTTACGCACTTTATTAAAATTATTTGAAAGTAAGAACAATGTGACTTTTTTTCCGCTCATCCACAATGTAAAAATACCGGAACGATGTCACTTTTTTTCCGCTCCCGCACGGTTGAAGGGATAAAAAAATAGGTTGCCAATATTAAGAAGTTTGCTAAGTGAATTATTCTTGGCGCAAACTGAAAAAAATTCGCCAAGTTAAATTTTTGAATTTCTCCATAAATGTCGCACCAAATTTTACAAAATTTAATATTAAGGTATAATTTGAGTCGTAGAATCGAGATATGTGAAAAAATTGGTATTTTACTTCAGAAAAAGTCCCATTTTGGGTAAAATACCTGTATTAGAACAAAGCTATATATAAATCTAATATATATCCTAAGTCGCACTTTCGACACATGAAAAACGCAATTTGAATTTCGTCTATCGGCCCAGTAGAACGGAAGATATAGAACTGCCCCTCTTTTTTTGCCCAGTGTACATCCAAAAATTATGAAAATAAAATTATAGAATAACAAAAAATAAAATTCACAGATTACAAAATCGGTTGTCTGTAGTAGCGTCCATATGGATTACTTTTATTATAAATAGACAATTTTTTTAATTGGTTATTTTGATGATACGACTATTCTGCTCATCTTGTTTTCTTATGCCCTACATGTTTTTCAGTCGAACTTTAAAATTAAATGTCGGAAGTTAGAAATAGTGATGTTATTCTAAGACGTAAAAAGAGAAGTTTCTGAGAGCTGCTTGTTTCATCGAAATCGAGAATGATGTTCCCGGGAAGCTGCCGGTAGAAAGGTGAATTGGCAAATAAAATTTGTTTCGCTGTTCAGAGTAATTTAATATTAGGGTTGAGAATCCCATACATTTAGGTAATGAAGTTAACAAAATATTTAATGAAATTAAATACAGTCGATTCCGCTTAATTGGGACACATTTGTCCCAATTAAGCGGATGTCAAAATTAAGCGAGTTTCACGGTTTTTTAAATAAATTTATTTGGTTTTGGAAACTAAGGCCAATAACCGGTAATAAATTAAACAATATATATTTTTTCAATAATTTTAATAAATGTAAATTACAAATGGGAAAATTATGTATTAATATTTATCTAAAATTAATATGAAACAAAAATTCTAAATTAAAATTACAAAAATGAGTCAAGTGTAGTCTGTTTTTTGTTTTTGTAGCATTTCTTTTCTACAAAATCAGCGCAGATTTTCAGTGCGGATGCAGGGCTCCCTTCGTTTCCTTCCTGCATAAAATAACGCCGTAACGTGGCAATACATTTTTTTGCTTCCTGGTTAGTCACAGGCACAGGTGACTCATCATCATCATCGTCATCTTCGTCTAATTTTCCATGTTTTGATTTAATACCTTCTACGATTGAATCCTCACACTTTTCATTATCATCGTAACGTGGTGAATTGTTATCTATTGTTGAAAGTTCTTCATAGTTAATACAAATAGGAACTTGCAACATTTCCTCATTTTCTTCGTTGCTTAAATTTTCGGATATTTCTAGGGGCTTAAAGCCACAATTAGTGAAACAGTTCTGTATTGTAGTGGCTTTTATAACTCGCCAACTATCAGCGACAAACTGTATTGCTTGCAAAAGGGAAATTTTTGAACTTATCTCTCTGGTTGTTGTGGAAGTTGTTAATAAATTTTCATCAATGGATTCTAATATGTAATTAACCAATTTCACACGATACAAAGTCTTAAAATTTTTTATTACCCCTATGTCCATTGGTTGCATTAAAGATGTAGTATTAGGAGGAAGAAATTCCAGCTGTATATTTTGTAGATTGTCTAAATGAGGGTGTGCTGCACAATTGTCAACAATCAGCAAAATTTTTCTTTTTTTATGTTGTAAATTTCGGTCCTAACTGGTAAGCCAATTTCGAAAAATTTCAGAAGTCATCCACGCATTTTTGTTTGAATGGTACTCCCCTGGTAAACCCTCCATGCTCAACCCCTTAAAGCATCGAGGTCTAACACTTTTTCCTATGATCAGAAGCTTTCGTTTGTCAGTACCTGACATATTTGTACTGCATAACACAGTAATGCGGTCCATCGCCTTTTTATAACCAGTTAGTGCAATGTGTTTATGGCATAAGGGACCGTCTGGCTGACGATAATAGAGGCTGGTTTTATCAGCATTGTAAATGTCATCAGGACAAAAATTCTCTAAAAAAGTAGGAATTTTCGTAGTTTTCCACTGTTCGGAACTTTCCTTGTCGGCACTGCCCTTTTCACCGTGCGCGTTTTTAAATTTAATGTTGTGTCTTGTTTTCCATCGCGATAAACACCCGTCAGTTGCTTTGAAATCATTGCGGCCCACTTTTTTAGCTAACTCCTCTGACTTCGCCTTCAATATCGGGCCGTTGATATTTGCGCCTGTGTCACTAACAATAGAAAACCATTGATCTAGTGCTTCTTCGACGTCTGGATTCTTCTCCTCGCGTTTCCTTTTGGATGTTCCTGCTTGTCCTTCTTGTAAAACCAATTCCTCACGCAGTTGACTTTCTTGTCGTAAGACACGCGATATGGTAGATTTTGGTACTCCAGTTATCTCAGCGAGCCGGCGATAACTTGTATTAGGTGGCTGGCTTTTTATTTTATCTAGCAAAGCAATTTTTCTAGAAAGTGTCAAATCATTTCTTGGCATTTTGGCAAGGGTTAAATTTTTTGAACAATAAGTTTATGCACTGTTCACGCGCGATGTGTATTGTGAGTGAATAAATATGCAACAATCGAAACAGTCGTCACGTACGAGGTGTAATGGTAACTGAATAAGAACGCCCTTGCGCTCACCTGTGATGCAACGCATACACAATCAGCTGTAAGGCAACGCATGCGCAATAAGCTGTAAGACAACGCTCCGTAACAAACTCGTAATATGTACTGTGATCTTAAATTTACTGTCCCAATTAAGCGGAATGTTGTCCCAATTAAACATATAAATTTTCTATTGGCTTCTTAGTTTGGTATCTATTCTTTGAGATTAGTCCCAAATAAGCGGCTGTCCCGATTAAGCGGTGTCCCAATTAAGCGGAATCGATTGTATTACCCTGTTTGATTTCACGGTATGATGCTATCGTCATCAGTTTTTCAACATGATTGGGTAGTAGGTCTTAATTATTTAATAATGCTTTGCATTCTTGTTTATTCACACATCACTTAATTAAAACTAACTGCCTTGCGATAATTGGCAACAACCTGCCGAAAATTTTACTGATATATTTAATTGAATAGACTGGGTATAATAGAAGAATTTGTCATTGATAGATATTACCCCCCTTGGAACAAAGTTTATCATTTCATCAGCGTAGAAGTCTGTATGTTAAATGAAAAATATGCCGTTGTATAATTTTCTAGTTATCGTTATTAGTTTACAAAATCTGAAATTTTTAAGAACGTATTGCATTTAGATAATCGATATTCAAGCAAGCTACTGGACGGTGTAAATCTTGTTTTCGATTTCCATTAACATTTTCTTTCAATATGCTACGATGTGGAGCTTTTAGCTTGCACAATATTATTTCATATAAACTTGTAATATAAGTAGTATTAAATAATAAATCTTCTTTTTTTCGAAGTTCGTTCAATAAAAAATTGTATTTATTTACTTTCTAGATTTTGAAAAAGCGTAAAATTTCAAGTCTGTAAATTAAAAATGTGCTGGACACAATTTATTTTATTTTATTTCGAATTTTGTTAGATGAATCATGTTCATGACTAAACAATTAATTTCGTTTAAAAACAAATTAAAATTTCAGTACTACTTGATTTTCTCGGCCTCTGCGGTAAACCACCAAATTATTTAAAAAAAACACGTACTTTCACTTTCGACATCTATTTGCCGAGTCTGAGAAACGCTTGATATCCTAATCGTCCTTTTTTTCTTTTGAAACATTAGTAAAAAAATATTGATAATTTTTAATTTACTTAGGAAGATGCCGTATCGTCTTTCCAGAAAAAAGTTATAATACCTCGCAATCGAATATGGCCGAGAAATGAAACTATACATAAACGAAAGTATGTGGAGGTACAACGTAAAAAGTTGTAAACAAACAAAGAGCATTCGGTCCGACAGCTGGTTTAGTGGTTCCTGGATACCATTCCTAATAGTGCTGCGTTTCATCTAAATTTGGGCAGAGAAAATTTTTGGCATTTTTAAAATTTGGGCAGAGAAAATTAAATTTGGGCGACTAGCGTCACTTAAATGGTGCGACAAACAGCTCAGCATCTGTCAAAATAGCACGATTGACCGGAACAATTTTATGATAGAGGTTTGTTCGTTAGATTTACCTCGACAATCTAATGGACTAATAGGTGGCCCTGGAAAAATAGTCGAAATTGACGAGAGTTTCTTCGTATGGTGAAAAAACGACGCTGGCAGGATACTTCCTCAACAGCGGATATTCGGTGGGTTATGCCGTGAAAGCAGCGAATGCTTTCTTGTTCAGGTTCCAATAGGAAACAAGCACACTGATATCAAGGATTATAGACCACGTATTGGAAAGTAATATATTCAGATTGTTGGCAAGCCTATAAAACAGACGAGCTTGAAAAGGCTAGTCACAGCCATTTAACTGTGAATCACATATTTCATTTTGTTGATCTATCAACGAGTGCTCACACTCGAAATGTGGAAAGAAAATGCCGAAACAAAAAGCAAAGGAGTACGGCTGGACATTATCTAAAGTCCAATCTTTCCCAATTCATGTGGCAAAAAGCTTCTGGGAAAGATAGGCCTTTGATGCCATATTAAAGGTAGTATTGGAGATATGGAAGTCACAAGTTATATACGAATAGTTTAAACTTGACGATAACCATGGTGCCATTTTGATAACGAAGGCTGGGAAAAATCAAGCAGTACCAAATTTTCTTTTATAAGCTGATATTTTATACACACAAAATTCTTATCGACTGAACTCAAAATTAGGCTAGTACATGAACATGTCTGATATTTCATGAGTTATTAAGAGTACGCTAAAAATTTCACTTACGCAGAAAAAGAACGAAATTTGTGCTATTACTGATTTTTCGAAGCAAATGCTTGTCGGCCATTGACATACAGTTTACATTTACGTATCGTGCAATAATACTTGAGTTGCAGTATAAAAAAATAAACTCTGCAACAATGTCAATTCGGCAAACTAATTCACCTAAGTCTTCGTTACTGCTAACCATCAAAGTCTGGTATTTAAATCTGTAACTAAAATAATAATAATAATAATGATGATTTACGGGAGATCTGCCAAAATGACTGCATCGAAATGCATTCGTGCTTCGAGGTTTTCTTATTACAATCTCTTCCACGCTATATATCGTGATTCTGTGTTGCACAAAATGCACGGCTTATTACAACAAAATCATATTATTCGCAATCAGATGTCGGAATTGCTATTAATGGACGGATTGCATTAGCCGTTCTCTTTGTTAAGTAAAATAAACCTATTAGTGGTATTTTACCTGAGGGTTTATTTATTTTCTTTTTTTCCTTTTTTTTGTCTACATAAAACGGCATATTGATTAATTATAAATCAATGTTTAAAGCGCAGTAAGAATGAACACTTTTAGAGTAAAATCCTTGCTAAAAACAACATGTAAAAATCGATATAAATTACCTAGTAGAAATGTGCATAACATTCAAAATGTAATAGAAGTTTTAAAGCGTAGAAAAATGTGATTTAAGTTTTTAAAATTATATATCTACTTTTTACAATTAATTAAAAAAATTCACAAAACAAAAATGTTAAGTTAAACTTTATTAAATACAGTAAAATGTAATTCAGAATGTGATATTCATAACAAATAAATTAGAAATTTGAACTGATATTTATTTCCTTTTTTATAAATTTAGGATTCTATAGGTTAATATATTTAGCATTAACATACGACAGAACAAGAATTTCGTTATATGTTTTAACCGTTTAGTTACTTCTATTAGGACTATTTACAAAAGAATTATTTAAATTATTTTTTAAAAATTTTACTTAATAAATGATTTATATCAATTACTTCCTCAGAGGAACTAATTTTTAAAACAGTTTTTCTCTATAAGTATAATACATAATTATTTATTAAACGTTTATTTTATATCAAAGATTTCGCACATTCTAATTTCTTAATACATAAGAAATCATAGCAAGAAATCAAATAAATTTTAAATTAAAAACAAAATTACCTTGTAATTACATAATGACACTGTAGAAGTTTGATTTATTTATTATGTAAATTCATTCACTAATGAATTTGATTTGTAAACTACAAATAAGTTTACTATAAAGTATGTATGAGCGAGATATGAGGGGGCTGGCGGTTGAAATGGCAATGTGGTAAAAAAAAACTGACCACAAAATATTTGTCATCGTAGAAACTGTAATTTTCGGTTGGCGGTATAATAAGATATATAAAAAAAACTAAGCATAATTGAAATCGACGTGTAAATCGTTAAATATCAGTTTAACAATGAAAGTCTAATAACGTAAATTTTTTTACTTTCAGATTCAGAAAATGAGTATTTCCCATTTAGGTTTTGAATCTGAAATATGTTTCAAAAATTGCGTTCCTTAAAATTGTAAGAGATGCATCAAAGTACTTTCGCTGGAGATCTCAAACTTTAAAATTTCAAACATTTTCATCCATGTGTTCATAAACGAAATTCATTCATAAACGAAAACTTTGCCCTGTTCTCTTTTTTCATATAGTTTTTAATGTTTTCTACTTTGAGTAAATTAAGAACCATCTGAATACGTGTTGGTACTTTAGGTAGAGCATGTAAATCAACATGTTATAATGTTAATAGGTACAACATGGATATCATGATTATTCTGACTGTTACTTCGATGTGCGTTTCCATTTCCCACGATGAATAGATTCAGTTCTTTTGTAGGATCACGTCTTGCACCATTCACTGTGTCTCTTCTGCAATAGCAATTGCCTCAAAGATTGAGCTTCTTCTCTGAGCGTTGCAATTTGTGCTCGTAAGATAGCATTTTCTTTCTCTAAGAAACATGCCCTCAGTGCAATCTCATCTTCCCGGGCTTTTCGAGCGTCGCGTGATTTTTTAGCCGCCATATTGTTTCTTTTCCGTCTTTCAAAGTATTTATCGTCCTTTTGTTCATCTGGAATTGGCCTCTTCTCACTTCGAGGACGACGAGGTAAGGTTGAAGCAAGAGCTCTTGAAATGACTGGAGAAGCTGCAATTATGAAAAAAGTCTCATTAATTTAAGGGTTCCATTATGCTTCATTCATATATGACCTAATAAACAACAATTTGGCATTTCATTCTCTAAAATCTTTTAGTTATTTACATACATATATAAGACTTGAGAGGCCATATATACATATATATATAAGACATATATATAAGACACTTAATGTTAAGAGGAATTTAATATAGATAGCTTCATAAACTAATCACAAGCAACTTTCAAGACATATTAATTTCGTACTAAAATCCATGCATTATCCCTTTAGAGTTGCTAAATTTAGGTGTTAAATAGAAAAGAAATAAAGTAAATATTATTTTCAAATTAAGTGCTCTTGCTGTCATCATTTCATAGTAGGCGTTTTTTTTTGTTTAAAGAAAGAGAAACCCTCGTGCACCACAAAGTATCACACAAGGGTAGTACGCGTTTAAAATATATTTTTATCTCCATTATTAAAACATGAAGAATTTCTACATGTGTTTGTTGCGTTGTTTGAAATTTGGGGGCACTTAGAACCACCAGATTTAAATACATAATGTTCTGCACCCGAAAATATGCATCTCGAAGCAGAAATGTTTAATTTCAACTTTTTTTAAAATTTGTTTTAAACTTTATACAAATTTAATGAATTTTTTGTCAACAAATTCAGCGATTTAAAAGCAATCTTTAACTATCTGCAGAAATAATATAATTTTACCTTTAAACGCGTCATTTGGTGCTCTTTGACAAAGCGTTAAATATTATTTCTTTCAGATTTAATAAAAAACTTTAACGATTTTAAAACTAAGTTTTATTGCTTCTCAAAATAAAATATTTTCATCTTCCATATGGAAGTGCACTGCTATTTGGTAAAGAGGAAATTATTGTCTTTCAGATTTTCTTTGTATATTCTTGATTAACAGACTAAGAGATTTGAGAGAAAAAGACGTAGTTCTTGCTATTTTTTAAAAACGTTTTTAATTATGTATCTGATTTTTTAAAAAAAGAATCGTATTAAATTCATAACATATCTAATAAGTAATTGTTATGAGAATTTAAAGCTATTTTTATTTATAACAGTTCTTTTAATGTCAAATAGTTTGTAATTGATATAGAATACTTTATATTGTCATGAAGACTTTAGATGCAATTGTTTTACTACGTAGACCGATGCTGGTAATTCTTAAGGACTGCAGAATATATATCATGATTGCTACAGAACATCCCTATGCCTCCCGATCATCGATTTTCACAATGAAACAAAAGAAAAAATTATAAAACAATCAGTATTTGAGCCAATGTTAATACTGCTACTATGTATTGAAAAATAGAACAACATGTCAAAGATAATGTGAAAATAATTGAGAAGATCAGGAGGAAACAAATAAGCTGATCCATATTTACTTCTCCGTATCGATTTCCTAAATAGCAAAATACTTTTTTCTTTGCACTGAAATATACACACACTGGCCAATGAATTAGAAACTTTGAGATTTTCATTTGAATGCGTGCTAGGGATGGAATATGTAATTTTTTCTATGACGTGGGTTACACGTGGTTAGAATGCTAGTATAAGTGAGGTGTGAGAGTGCTTTTCACGATGAATGAAGTAAAATGGAAAAAACGACAAATCTTTCACCATTTGAAAAAGGGTTTATTGTTGGTGCCCGTTTATCAGGGGCCTTGATTTCGAAGACAGCAAATCTCACTGGGTTCTCAAAAGCAGACATATCAAAGGATTTTCAAAAGTTGGAATCAGAACCCACAGTCCTTCTCTAGAAGACGTAACTGCGGTTCGAGCACAATTTTCCAAGAGAGTGATCGGCGTCGTCTCCGACGAACTGCGTGGCAGAACAGGACTCTACTGTTCTTCAGCTGACACAGATCGTCAATCAAGGCTCTTCCCAACAGATTTCAGCTCGAACCATGCACAGAGAATTGTAGAGGATAGAAATCTTAGTCGGGTGCCTGTGAGAAAACCACTCATTTCTGCCCGACATGCAAAAATTCGTTTGCGCTGGCGTCGGAAAAGAAGACGCTGGCCATGTGAGGATTGGAAACGGATAATGTGGTCGGATGAATCACGCTACACCTTATATTGTACCGATGGAAGACGTCGAATTTGGCGAGAACCCCATGAAGCCATGAAACCATCTTCCCTTACTCTCACTGTGTAAGGGTCTGGTAGAAGTATAATGATATGGAGCATATTCTGCTGGCATAAAAGTGGTGCCCCGGTGTTTCTCGAGGGTAAATAAACAGCCATGAGATATCTAGATATACTGACAGATCAAGTGCATCCTGCTTGCTATATTACATTTTTACCCTAATGGCGAGGGATACTTCATGGACGATAATGCAATTATACATCGCGCCAGAAATGTTCGAGATTGGTTCGCTGAACATCATTCTGACCTTTCAACGCCTTCCCTGGCCACCGCATAGCCCGGATCTTAACCCCATAGAGAATGTGTGGGATATGGTGGAAAGATGCATCCGATAGCATTCTCCTCTTCCATATAATTTGCAAGATCTGAAACGCTGCATAGCCAATGCATGGTATTCTCTGGACGCAAATGCACTCCAGAAACATGTAGACTCAATGCCAAAACGAATCAGAGCAGTTATCCGTGCAAACGGTGGTCAAATAAAATATTGATCTTGGGTTTCTAATTCATTAGCCAGTGTGTGTAAAATGCTTTAAATCATTTTTCTTCATTCCACCCTTTTCAAAATATTATCTATGAAGAAGAGCGCTTGTTTGTGTGTGTAATCCATATATATCTGCAGTGTAATTCCCATATTGATTACATTTCCCTCACTTGACCTTCAAAAGAAAACAAATTCACTGCTGACACGAGATTTCAAAAATTCATACCACTTGGTCCACATCAGGGCATCTTGCGTGCATGCCACCCATCTTAGGTTCGTTTCTATTATTATGTTCTCGCTATCAGTGAATCTAATTCACGCTAACAGGGTTATTAGTAATTTATAAAAAAAGAGTTTATAATTTTTTTATAAAAAATAAATATTAATATTTCTATAGGGTTTCAATTTTGAAATCAGGTTACTCATCTTAGGTTCACGTTGTCGCTGTTGCATTCTTGCTATCAGTTCTTTATAAAACAGTTTGATGGCGGTGCGTTCGTTTATTCTTTAGATCAGTGTAGTTCTGGAAGTTTTCTGAATTTTCCAAAATCGTCCAAAACCTTTAAAGCAGAATTTAAGTGCGCAATCTATCAATTTTTCACGAATATTTCGAAAACGGTGAAGAACTCAGCAGAGTGTATGCCGATTTTCCGAAAGCTCACTTTCAAAAAGGACATAGCCGATAACAAAGCAATATCCGTTCTTACTAAATTCGTTACATAAAGCAATGTTAATTGTAGACTGTATTATAGTTTTATTCGAGCTCGGTAAAATTTTGATCTCAAAAAATCTACCCTGATTCCCTTAGATGAAGTTTCTTCATTCTGCGTAAAGTCTGAGCAATGCTGATTACTTCAGCTAGTTAAGAACACATTACAGAAATTGTAAAGTGAGCTATAGTGTTTATTACGGCTAATTGTACAATAGCTATTGCACCTAAAATTTAGAATCGTTGAACTGGAAAGATTGATTAAATTAACGTATGAAAGGAAAAGCAACGTTTATTATAAGAATCCTTAACATTTTTATAAAATTACAGCAGTTGGACTCCGTGAAATGACATTAGCCGGATTCTTTAATAAAATCATTACACATTTTTTTTTTCATTTTTACTAGTATTTTAGGCTACCCGCGCCAAGCATCTAGTTTACCTGAAGCTCCGGCTTGAAATTTGTTTTCTTTACTTTGCAAATACTTGGATTTCTCTTTTTAATTGTAATAGTTTTGGCTTCGTAAATGTTTCCCTGTTTGATATTTTCTTATCAAAGGAGTTATTCTTACGAATTTTCTTGATTAATTTTTCCTCTGTTAAGAAATTTCTTCGTATAAAATTTACTACTCATTCCAAAATAAACAAATAAAAGTTTACATTATAAATTACGGATTCCAAATAAAATTTTTTATAGCAATTTTATCACCATACATTTCAACCTTACAGTCTCTCTCACATCCACATAAAAGTGTTTCGTGTTATTAAAACACCTATGTAATAGAATTTAGTCAAGTCTCTGCTTTTAGTTAAGATTGCCGTTATGAAATTTAAGGTACCTGAAATTACGTAATTTCAGTAAAATTGGTTACTTTTCTATAATCATTGCTTTCTTTATAGTTTATTTAAGTGAGATGAGAGCACTTTGCTTAGCTCTACAGTCAGATACGAGAAAATCTCTGTGACCAAGTGAATGCTATGAGTAGTCAGTAGCTGATTATTGAAGTATTCCCTCAACCATCAAAGAGTACTGTGTTAATAGAATGCTACAGTAAAGATTTTTATCTATCCGAAATCAAATCTTGAATTTCTCTTTTTTTCAGATAAGTGATTTGATTAGTAAGCTATTTTAAGAGCAAGCAAAGATTTTAATTTTTTCTGTTTGACACTTTCTTAGTGGATCGATATACCAAGCATGCTTCAGTATATCAACCACAAAGCGATTTGAAGGTTCTACGGATAATAATTCTAAAATAAAATTTTAACTGTCAAAACAATGTGCTTTTATTAAGTGGTTTTTATTGTTGCAAATAAGAATCAGCTACTGCTGCCATTCTATGAGACCTAAGATCTTTCATTTATCATTAAAATTTTTTTTAAAATGATATACCAGTTTTTTACTGTGTCCAGACGACTTCATAAAATGCGGCCTATTCGCCCGCTATTCTGAATGCTGCGTATCATTGACAGCATTCCATCGGCGGCCCCGTTTTGAGTGGCACCAGAGAAGACAAAGACTGGACACCTCACCAGTGAAGTCCCATCCTCTTTACCGACGAGAGTCGTTTCAGGCTGATAAAGGATTCTCGGAACCATTTCATATGAAGAGAGAAAAAGACCTACTTTCTTCCCTCTATTCATTCCAGTGCCCGTGGCATGCTTACACGGGAAGGCATTATGATAAATGGACGGACGGAGCTCTCCATTTTCGACAGAGACTCACTTATCCAGAACCATTACTGTGATGAAGTTATCCATCCCCACGTACGTCTTTTTCTGGCTACCAGTGGTCACGATTTTGTTTTTATGGATGACAGTGCACGGCCACGCAGGACTGATGCTATTCAGGAGCTCCTGGAAAGTGAAGATATCCTCAGAATGGACTGGTCAGCGAGCTCCACTGTTTTAAATCCAATTGAACGTGTGTGGGATGTTTCAAGAAGATTCCTGGCGCCACGATCTTACCTTACGGAGAACACCAAAAAACTGAAACAAATGCTCTTTAAAGAATGGGAACTCTTACCCCAAGAACTGTTAGATAATCTGATGTTGAGTATCTATAGACGGTGCAACGTAAGTCATATCCGTTACTAAGGCTCTATGATTTGGTAATATTCCTCTTGGTCAGACATTTTTTTGGACCAACGTCATTCTATCAATAAAGCCTTTTTTCTGTTCGTTCTGTACTGTATGCGTCCTATTAAATTTTACTACTATATTTTCCTCATTCTTTTAGGTACTACATTGTGCCACTGTAGTATGAATTTCGTGTTCTTTCCGGGAATTAAGACCCAAATCAGAAAAGTTGCACAGAGTACAAATCATTTGTACTCTGTGCAACTTTATAACGGTATATCAATAGACATTTCTAAAGTGTCCCTTGATAACTAACATATGCGATTCTAACAGATACAAAATAATTTCTTAGAAAAATTATATATTTAATTAATTTATTACTTCTAGGTCGACATCAAAGAGTTAAATAATAAAAAGAAAGACTTATGATCCTAATGTCAGAGAACAGCTATGTGCACGTGTACGTACAATGGCAATTTTTAACTCACAGATTGTTATAATTGAATAATAGATTAAGTGCTTACAGCATGAATATTAGAAAAAATATAAGTCTTATAATAAATAATAATAATCTACTAATATTGCTACTTAATTGCAATATAAAGCTTGACTGTGATATTTGCTGCAAAGGATAAATTTTAGCCAGTAAAAGATACGAAATCTGGAAAGAATATTTTCCGTGCATTCGTATTTATCCTGAATTTAACGCCATAGCTCAGATGCAGAACTGAATTTCAATGAGCTATTTTTAAATAATTCAGCATCTACTTGATATTCGAATAACGTTAACTGATGCAAGAAATGTAAGTTCGTGATGTAAGTTCGTTATGCATTATGACAGCCGCATGGTAGCGAGTTTTTGAGATAATTCGTTTTTATATCTTGTACGTGCGTTTCCTTTTAAACACGAAATGCAAAGATAAGTATAAAAGGAGAGATATCACGTACCCACTTTCGGAAATCGTAATAAAACTTACTCCAGAAATTGAAAGATGCGTGTTATGCTGGAATTTGAGACTTAGAAAAACATGCGAAAGTCAAAAGTGATCCAAGAGAAGAGAAAAAGTAATATCCCCCCCCCCCATTTTTCTAATTTGTTTCTCCGCCTTTGCTTTGGTTTTCGCGCACGCAAGTATATAATATCTATCTGTGTGAGTTGTATTACTTATCGATGCATGCATATGTATCGATGGATGCATATATTACATATCGATGGATGTATATGTGCGTGTGTTTAAGATGAAATTTTAATTTGAATACTCTCTAAAGTCCCCTTTTTAATTTGATTCCTCCTTTTAATTAATACCTTCCCTTTCTCTTCCACAATTATCAAAATGCTTATAATAAATTTTTCTAATGTGTGCCAGCCTAAAATTAAGACTAATAAATAGTGGCAAAAGTAATAAGAAATCTAAAATGAAGAACTCAGAATTCCTTACATTGTAAAATTTATCCTAAGTTTATAACAATTATTTTTAAGTTAAAGCTTCTTTCCTATCTCTACAAATTTCAGCTTACTAGTCTTCGAGTAGTTAAATTCTGGTGGGGAGAGATGTAAGATTTATCCTGAGTTTATAACAGTTATTTTTATTTTAAAGCTCCTTTCCTATCTCTGCTAATTTCAGCTTACAATTCTTTAAGAGAATGAGTTTTTAGAATCGCGTTAAATGCAAATGAGAAGTAGTGGTATTTAAGTCGAAGTTCCACTGATTTCGAAAGAACACATAGCCATTATGACTGTTATAAGACTGTTTTACGTATCAATTACTCACCCTTCATCCGTCCTAGCTGTCCTCTTGGACTCACTGATCAAGTAATCACTCTACTTCAAGCTGCCGCTGAAGCAAATACATTAAGATAGCCGGAAAACAACATGCATTTAGCATGTTAATTGCGGCGACTAGCGGAACCTGGAACTTCGAGAGAGAGAGAGAGAGAATCAGAATTTCTGAATAGCGCGCGTTTGCCTTTTGGCTACGTCTCTCTAAGCTGTTACTACGCTTGGTCGTATTACGTGCCCTTGATAGCTTCGCTAGCTAATTTAATATTAGGAACCAACTAGTTAGAAACTATGTTGGCTTCGGTCAAATCTATTTAGTTAGTCATGAGTTAAGTTCTTATTTCTTATATTTTTAAGCCCAAGGGGAGGCTTTGTTGTATGTTCTGAGAAAGGGACCGTCTGCACACCTTTATTTTGAGCAATAAAGGATGATTAACACTTCTTGAATCTACGTTTCTATTTCTAAACTTAAGCGATTTTTCGCTTAGCTATTCACTTGGTTCGTCTACATTAAGTGAATAGATAAAACCTAGGAACACTACATTATTTTTTTTTAAATCCTAAGTCTCCTGGGTTATATTTCCGTTTTCGCAATTCAATGCAATTGCATTTATTCAGTAGACATATAATGCATCACCAATAATTACAGCTTCCCTTTTCTTCTGTTGAATAATTTTGATATAAAACAACTAATTCACTAATAACGCTTATTATAAATTCAGAATTATGTGGAATAAAATGGAAAAAGTTGAATTTTGTCCGATAGCATAACAAAGGGCGTACTATTAACAATATGTAATTACGGTTAACACCATCAGAGCTATATCGAGGAAGAAATCTTGGAATGATGCAAAAAGCTGATAAAAAAGTAATTGAAGTTATTTTTCTGCTTTAGATTCGTAATAATGGGAAATTTTTCTTTCTAAATTCTTAAACATAACAAAGTTAGTTATCTTTCTAAATTCTTAATCATAAATTGTTTTACTTGTTTATGTCATTGTCTTTTATAACGCATAGATTTCAATGTCTGTGTATGAAATCTATAAAGAGAGGAATTTGATGAATTTTTTTGTTTAAACCTTTTTTAAGTTATTAAAAGATTAATGTGAAGTTAAGCAAAATCGAGCGAGACCATCAACACGAAAATCATACCACGTGGGTCTTCTCCGAAACGCATACCAGGTGTTCTACAAACCCAAAATGATAGAACCAAAGACCACTATCATAAACCCATTTCAGGGAACAAAATGGTTCTGAAAAAAGGTTTTTCTGTAGATGAAAAAGTTGGAAGAGAATTTTTTTTCATTTTAAACAAGAGACCTTTATATGAAATTAGTAGAATTTCATATAAAATTTATATCAATCTAAAATTATATTTATTGTTTATTATTGTTCATTTAATTTAAATTTGTCTTTTGATTAATGAATGTAAAATATTTTGAATATTCCGAATGTAAAATATTGTATCACGCTGAAGATATTTTCTCAGTATCTTGTATTTTTGTTCCCGATGCATAGCTTTTACACTGATGTGCAAGTCACATAAAAACAGGAGAATATCACTATGCTGAGAAAAATAACATAAACAATATTTTAAACTCCTCTCAAATCATAATTCATGATCATTGTATTTTATTTGAGCGAAGATGTAATAAATTCCAGTTTTTTCTGATCTCCTTAGAGATGCCTAGAATGGGCAAATGCAGAGGCGGATAAAGCTATCGGAATTTTGAGAAATTTCTTGAGGCTCCTGTGCTTTGCTTGATATTGATGAGTTTAAAAACCGCGTAATAATACTTTTAATTACATAATTCCTTAAACAATAATGAAGCATACAAGGGCTATTAATTTAAAGACAAATTAAAGATAAACAACTTAAATCCATTATATAAATTTTTCCTGCGGGTTGGGAAATATGTGCCTCACACGATCATGTCATTAAAGAAGGTTTAAAGAAATTTAATCTAGTTCGCAGATATAAACTTTGTTACATATTCCGGAGCAGACCATTGCAAACCCTATCGATTTGCTTTTCTTCCTGTTGCTGGTTGAAGAACTGACTAAATAGCTACTATATATAAAAAATAGTCTTTAAATTTATGTCATTTAGCATCAAATTTTTAAACTTTAAGAGTTATTGAACTTATTTCGAGCCCTGGTTAGACTAACCTCGTTTTTCCCTGGAAAAGGTACAGAGACGTATTGTTTCCACTATAAGCAAAGCGCTTTAGCCCTTTGACTATGAATGACCACGAATTAAAAAAATTACCTTGTTTTCTATCCAAGTGAACAAAATATGTCATAAATAAGGTGAATTTAGCATTTGGGATTTTTTTGACAAAAGGTTTTCAAGCCAATGACTGGCACATATATACCCCAGCCGGTAGTTAGTGGAGAGATACATATGTCCCACACGTAGGAATCGATTTACTATAAGCCGAATGACAGTTTCAATGATACATCGCACAGTACAGGCATTCTTTGCATAACCCAACATTACACATTGGACTTCTCATATTTATTCTTTTCTCTGTGTTCATTTGTGCACAACGAGCACAGCGGCGTCTTGATTTTCCAACTATTGGAAGATGATCCTCAATATATAGGAGATTCTTACGGTCGTGATCCAGCAGTAATTTTTGAACTTTTAGCGGGATATATACATCCCGTTAGTAGTTAAAGGATTAAGGCTCTTATAAAGCCAATAAAGAGTATTTAAAAAATTCTAAATTCTAATATATAATTACCAATGAATTCAAATGCAATATAATTACTAATGAATTCTAATGCATTTGAAATGATTATGTATTAAATACTACATTTTAATTACAGTACACAAATATCAATACATATGGTACGTGATATCAGTTACTTCAGTTAAAAAGTTGATAAATAATGAATAGGCATTAATGCCGTCTTAGTTTAGCATAAAAAATAGATCTAAGTTTTTTCATCTCGTGTTATTCATGTTCTCGGCTTCATCACATGTTCTAGGCTACTGAAGAGGCTACATTCAGTTTTCACTATGAGGATAAGAAAGCTTCCGTATAAATTAGATTCTAAAGGAACCCAGCAGAGAATGCTAAAATGGCTCTTTTTTCTTAAAGTTTCTTTCTTTTAAACTCTTTGGGAACGTGATTGAATACGATACCTCTAAAGCATAATCCTTCGAAAGAATCAAAATCGTCTAGAAACGTAAATGATCTTTTTAAGTTTCACTGTATTTCATTTTATTTTCCTAATTGTTTTCCTAAGTTATTGGCCAAGTATAACGTAATGAGATATTTTAGAGCTAACGCTAATTTGTAGTAAAATATTGAAGGATTATCAAATTGGATTGAAGCCTTAATATTTAGAGTTAACCAAATTGATATTATGCTTATTAAACATGCTTTTCATAGATTTGCAATTTCAAAATAAGTTTTATTTTTTCAATATTTTAAATTGCCTAATATTTAAAATATCTACAGTTTCATATCTTTAATAAACAAATTACTTTTGGGGAAGCAAATTACTTTGTTTGCTTTTCCTCTCTGTTTCATAAGATGATAAAAATACAAAACTACAATCACGAGCTTCTGCTTGTCTGCTAATTTATGTATCGCGTTATCCCTAGAAGTTGGTCTCAGTTTTAAGCACTGCAACAAATCAAACAATGACGTACACGTGCCGTAACAAAATATATAATAAAATGCTTAATGCCCAGCTCCTAATAAGCCACCAGGGGCTCATCAAAGTCACTTTTTTATGTTGTGATTACAGTCAGGAGGCTGGCGTCACGTGTGATTATAGGTGACACGCGCCTCGGCGTTGGGTCACGCAGCATGACATGGAGATTTGATCACGCGAAACAAGAAATGATCTGCGCTGGCTTTCACTCATAATGGTAAACAAAATCTCCGTTGTTTATATGGGGTCGATTACATATTTTTCAGAATGAATACTGTAGTTTTGACTTGAGAAACATAACCTCTGAGTTTTGGTAAACTTGTCAATGATTATTCTCATAGATGACTGATAATTTCTCTTGGTATTTTGTAGTAAAAATCTATTTTTTGCTCTGTTTAACAGAAATTGGGTAACACTGCATATTCATTCAATCATTAAGAGCGAACGCGGAAATTTTTATTAAAAGCAGATTTTTAAGTCCAAAAAGTTCATAGAACGTGAAAAAGCAAAAGGAATTGCTCATTATTCAAAAAGCAAATACTTTTCAATTTTCATCAAATGTTTTACAAAGTATCTCCACTTGTATGCGCAGCAAAAGATTTACTGTTTATTGGAGAGGGGGAAGGCAAAATCATTCCGTGTTATTTAAAAAATATAATTCAACGAACTCTCTCACTGCGATCACCACTTTATAAAGAATACCTCTGAAGATACCCAGTGTTTCTAAAAAGGTAACCTTGCAGTAGATTTAAGCATCTCTAAAAGAAATGTTCTCTAGGTAACCATCTCCACGGAAGATGTCCTCTTAAAGGAAGTTTTGTTAAAATTAATCTTCAATTGTGTGATTGTTTCTTAACTATGCTTCTTTTAATATGCATTTATGAGTAGGAAAACCAAGTAGCTAACGATATAGGTTCCTTCGCAAACTGTTACTGTTGCTGTATTAAAAGGCTGAAACTTTCAACATAATGCATTTGTCTAGAAATTCCAATACCCATCGGTCATTTAGTCATCTCATCTCTGATAATGTTGTTCGAGAGGCTTCACAGCGGCGAACGATTTTACACCTACAAGAATTCTGAAGTTTCGTGCTAGTTTTTATGGTGAAAACTGACATGAAACTTCAGAATTAGAGACGGTTCGAGGTCCTCCACTTTTCCTACCACCAAATCTCTACAGAGGACTTTCAGTTCCACAGTATTTTGAGTACCCCGAGTCACACACACACTGTCTGCTTGCAGATATCCAAGTTTTCTTCGGACTCCAAACCGAGTCCAACAATACAACAGTAAGAAATGCTAACCACTATACCAATCAGAGTGGCACTTTGAAAATTTAATATAAAATAATATTCTGGTTAATTCATAAGTATCATTATGGCAGTGTAGGATTAAAAGAGTTTGATGAACAAAATTATCCGTCTAGTTGTTAAATTTTATTGAATTGCCCATGTATCCACCGTTTTAACTATTTCTAAAATAAACAATTCTAAAATCTCAACCGAAGGATGTCATGAGCATTCATTAAAAAATTAAAGAGACGGAGTGAAAATAATGAAATTAATAAATTTAAAATTTAAAATTAAATTCAGTGAAACTTTCTTACGCGAGTATCTTAGTTCCTATTTAAATGCGGTTCTTGTATTTTTTTATTATATACTATATATGTATATGATATACAACATATTCGAATTAAGCATTTTTAAATATGAAATTTAAATACAAAATTAATATAAATTTAAAATCAGTTTTGTAGTAAATTTTACATTTAAATGATAAATTCATTCAGCATAATAGTGTGATTATCGACAAATTATATTTCCTTTCATAGGTATAGAGTACAATTTTCCTCAGATGACTGCCCATAGCTCCAGACGTAATAGAGGTAATCGTCTTAGAGAGGTATGTTCAACATAATTTTTTATTTATATTCTAAAAACTGCTGGTCATGTTCAGCAGTGAACCGTTATTGGCTCTCGTTAGAAATTTCACTTCATGCAATAATGTAAATAACTGAATATTATCGATATGCATTTCGTAAAGATAATCTTGCGAAAATCTTTCGTAAAGATAATCTTGAGAATATCATTGTAACTTTTCCTTCTGAAATATGTTGGCGACCCCTAATCAGCTGCACACTGCGGCTAATTCTGCCGATATTTGCATAATAGCTTTATGCTACAAGTCCGCTGTATTGCGTGACTAACGGGAAAGCAAATCTCTGCTCGAGGTCGAAAGTGATATGTATGAGCTATATATTTAATGTTATCGTCTGGGGAGTTAAAAGGTATTTCCTGTATATAATATTCATTGAATGCTTATATACGAAGCCAAAATATTGGCATTTCCTTTATTGATATGGTGTTAAAAAATCCAGTTTTTTTTAGGATGCGTTTCAGTCCTTCTCATACTGTATTCATTTAATCAAGTTTAAACGACTGGAAATTTACTAACGGTCAATGAAATATCAGCGGATTGAATGAGCTAGGTTAGAAAAATTCCAAAAAGTAATTTAAATAAAGCAAAAACAAAATGAAAGTACATTTAAATGGACTCGAAATCACAATATGCATTTCATTTAACAAAATGTATTTGTACATGATAGCGATTTCAAGATGGTATGAATTTTCAAAAGTTCTTCAAAAC
>KK112261.1:34214-52968 GCA_000611955.2 Stegodyphus mimosarum | reverse complement strand
TAGCATTAGAAAGAAAATATATCAAAAGAGAGGTTTTGGAACTTTTAGCTATTAATGTGACTCGGAGCTACCGCTGTAAAGCTTTAATTCCTAAAGCCAGTTTTCATCGTTTCACCACCCTGTTTTAGATCATTTGACGGTATTATTTAGTCATTCAAAGGTGGGTGCCTTCAGAAAGAAATTAAAAACGAAATATGAAACATAATGTGTTAGTAAAACTATACTGAAGCTTAAAATCGAAGATAAATATTTCCAAAATTAATATCTCACTTTAAGACATTATAAGGTATCTTCTCCCTTCTTTCCGCCTGGCTTCGTGGTGCAACTGGAAGCACGGTCGATGCGTATTTGGGAGGTCTGGAGTTCAAATCCTGGCGAGGCCACTACGCATTTCTAGCCTTTTTTCACGTTCATGCATCGATATCACCTAATGACTTTACAAGCGGCGCTCGAACTGAAAGGCGGCCGACAATAATTTGTCAAGACCAGGATTTGGTAACTTGGTCCTCTAACCCCAGTCACTGTTTAAAAAGGGGCGCATATAAGGTATTTTTTCCCTTCTTTCCGCTTTGTAGAAACACGCTCTAACGGAGGTCCGGAGTTAGAATCTTGGTGAAGCTACAATACATATTTTTCACGATTTAACACCGCGTCTTAAAATAAGGGCTTAAATAATTCTTTTGAAAGACAATAATGCCGACATTATCAATGTAAGTTTCGAGAATGTATTTTACATCTTCTTCTAAACATAAATTTATGAATTTCGGAAATACATTTTTTAACGTATCTGTAAGTATTGTTATCTGCTACTGAAAATGACAAACCACTAATAATTAAGTTAATAAAAAGTGGCGCATTAAATTGCATATAACAGCAAAAACATAATTTCATTTACAGAGATGTAAGTTCACTACAGTTTTGTTTTCACATACTGCTCACTAAAATGCTTAACATTGTAGCCAGTCTGTAATTGCTAAATACTAGTTAGAATATATGTGTGGTTTATAGTCAACATCCGCGTTATTAAAATTAAGATGCACGTAATAAAATGTTCAAACACGCTTTCTCGCAGCAATCCTAAAAACCTACTTTTTAAATAAGATAAATCAGTAATTATTTTTATTCCCCAACTTTCCGTTTGGAATAAAAGTTCGGCAGATTTCCAGCAGTTAAATGCAGCACGAAGTCATACGAAAGAAACTGAAGCCAGCAGAAAGACAACATAATGTGCCCAAATTCACTGCAGATTATTACGCAGATTGTTCAATTTGAAGAAAATCAGGCACTCGTTATCATGAGAGTAACGTAAAAACTTTTTACGAAAGATATTATATATCTATTTAAAATTGCATTCCTCTATGTAGAAGGATGAACTACTTAGAGCTGACCAGTTGAAACCGCAATTTTGAAAGCTTAGAGACAATATCTTGATCTGCTCTGCAAGATTTGGAATGTCTTTATACAAGTGTAATACTTATATCACAATAAAATGCATTTCTTTTATACTGATATCTTTAAGAGAATGTTACCGATCGGCTTTCTTTTTTACTTTAAACTGGCCTGAATACATGTGGGATGCTCTAGCAGAGCTGGGTTGATCATTAAGCAATATAAGCCCGTGCTTAGGGCATCAGGAAAAGGAGGCACCACAAAATGTTCTCAGGTATTCAGGAAAGGTTTCCTCATTTCTGGTTTTATCAGAGAATACATTGTGCAGTTACACCAAAACTTAGAGAGAAAAGAAATGCAGAAAAATCTGGCATAAACACATGTTGTGGCACCACATGTATTTATGCCAGCACAAAGTGTTTAGGACCTCTAAAAATCTTAATGCAGGCCTGCGCTCTGTGTAGACGTGTTACTGTAATCAAATTGCTATTCGATATCTGTCAAAAATCGCAATCTCTTTAAATGTTCGTTACTTTCTACAAAGCTATTTGATATGATTGTAAACAGTATGGAACAGCACTATTGGTCCCGCTTTGTTGTAAAAGGTGACTGCATTTCATATTGAAATGGTTTGTCATTGATATGTTTTTCATCATATTCGTGTTATGGCGGTAGTCTTCACTATTTTTCTGCCTGCCAGCATATTTATCTTATACTAAATTTGCCCAACCTTTTAGATTATCTAAACCGCTTGCCACAAGAAATCAATACAATTTAGTTAAAATATTACATTACTTGTTTTTGTATCTATTAACATTTAATGAAGGTATTCAGAAGGCTCTTTTTTGTGTATCATTTATACTGATTCTACTAACTTTTGAAGACACGTTACAAAATATATCGTGTTTTCTTTTACGCACCTTGAAAAGATGTATAAAACAATGCCTAACAAATGTAAATTTTATTTGTACACTTTTCTCGTTTTATTTACACAGTTGTTTGCTTTGTATTTAACATTTTTCTTGGTCTTAAATGACAATTAAAAGCTAAAATTCCTTGCTTTTAAGCGACTTTTTAATACTAATATAAGTTTCTAATTCTTTCTTCCAAAAGTGAATACAAATTTACACTTATTTCTTTGCGGTAAGATCTACTGACTTTGAATCAAATTTTATAGTTTCGGACGCAAATTGTTCATGATAAAGGCACTTCAACCAGTACATATGAATTCTACTCAGTTTAGATTAAATATGAAAAAATATTACATTCCTTATTCTTACGCTTTTGAAGTTAAAGCTAGTGTTCTTAAATGTCTCTAAACATACTCTAAAACTTGACTTTCATCAAGTGGAAACATCGCTCGGAACTTCAACTTACTGCTATTATCTTTCGCAAAGTCTCAGAACAAGAATTATAATTGAGCTTATCACAGCCTTGTTTTTTAACAAGGCATATCAAGGTCGAATTATTTTTAAATAAGGAAGATTATCCATATTGTAATACATTTAGATTCTAACTAAAACTAATTTTGAGGAAGTCTATATTGCTCATGCAATTACTGTTCAGCGAAGGTAGTTAACCCTAAAAATTTCTCAGCTTTGAATATTTTTCAATCAGCATCATTTTTGTGAGTCTCAAAGCTATTTTAGCGTATTTATTTAAACTAAGAACTAAATGTCAGACATTTCCACCTGACATAACGTTATTTCACACTGAACGCTTACAGCACTTTGTGCATAACTGACAATTAATTTATGATGGATGGGAGGATTTAGGAGATAAAATCACTCATCAGTATGATATATAATAAGCAATATTGACATTCCTTCCGTATCTGACCCAGCACAATAGCTAATTTAAACATTTGTAGCACATTTCAGTAGTACATAATTAAAGGACAAGACATCCAAGCTAACATCCGCTTAATAGTAGAACCGTATATTTCTTCGAACATATATGACATTTAATTAATAATAAAATTAGTTTCCTTTTACAAAGTATGAAGCGCATTATTTCTTTTAAACGGCTGTATTCTTATTTCTTATTAAAAAGGGTGAAGAAGAAATGTAGTATGTGTACTTGGAACCACCCGGTTTTGGAGTGTTTCGTTTTCCACTGTCATCAAAATGCACACGTAAATGCACACGACAGTAATAAATACACAAAATGAATGAATGCACACTAATGAATGTATACAGTATAAAGTTAAAAGGGTAAAAAACAAGCTCAAAGTTGCTTGAATTAAACAGATCTTCAATCCAAATGACTGATGTCACTGTAACTCCATTTAGTTAGATTAGGACTATCGTCCCCAACAAGAAAATATTTCTTAAGAAATGTGCCAAAACAAAAATTCACATGTCGATTTCCTAGAAGGCTATAGTATGCGTAGATAATAAAATATACCCTGATTTATTTCACAGTTATTTTTATCATCTCTGTATAAGCAGTGTTTTTTAAATCATCACTAACAGAAAATATGAAATTAGATGCCGCTTCACACCAAAAAGAATGAGCTATTTGTTTTGATTTGGGCAGAAGTAATAACCATAAAAAGGAAACCTGTCAAGGTAGACCAATGAAGTTTGTTTCTAAGCTAGCAATGACATCTATATCATACAAGAGTTCAGTATTAAAAATTTGCATTTTATTACCCTAGGAAAGGCAAAATTTAAACTTCCCAGAAAATAATTTTTGTTCATAGTAAAATCATAAATTCATACATTGATGAATTTGAATATTCAAAAACAGAAGGATGCTAAAGCAGCACTTTTTCTTGCCAGTTTGGTGATCTTGTGTAATGCATCAAAAAACAGTAAACAGAATCTGAATACTACGTTAAACAACGTCTTAAAACTTTCGATCACTGATATTGTTGAAATAATATGATTTTAAGTCTGAACAAGCTGGCAAATTTTTCCTTAAACAAAAAACGTTTTATACCTGTGTCTGTAACGTGTCTTCCGATGACAAATCTACCTATTTGCGTTGTATTCTGAACTCTCGCCTGCAGTCGAATGAGTATGTAACTGTTGTTAGAAAGAAGGTGGAACTGAGATTACCAGTTTTGAAAAGGTTGTCTGGTTGTAAATTAGGTTATACATTCTTGTTATTGTTATATAAATGTTATTACGCATACGTTGCATTCTTGTTATGCTTGTATAAATACATTCTTGCTATTATTTATAAGATGAATTTTAAACTTTTCCTAAACTACTGAAATTAAATTCTTGTGACTGCCTCAGTGAAAAGTATCAGTAGCTTGGAAATTGTGCAAAACCAATCTCTTCACTTGATTATCAGAGCAGTTAAGTCATGGAGGAAGAAGAAGAGAAGAAGCCCAAACCGGTTTCTTCCGTTTACTGGCTTGGAAGGGGTTTGTTTATCAAAACATTTAGTAGTTTATTTTTAAGATCTATAGGTTTTGACGCATTCAGTGATAAACCTTTCAAATTACTTTCCAAATATAAGCATAAATGTATGTATTTTCTTTTCCTGCAATATTTCGGAATCGCAACTATATAAAGATTACTTTTTTACACAATATTTCATTCTAAAAGGAAATTATATTCTTTCAATTTTGCTGTGCCCAGAATACTTTCAATTTGAACAGAATGTGTTCACAAGTTTTCATTACTTGTATTAGAAAAAAAAGTTAAGATAATTTTATTTTATTTAGTTAAAGTTTACAAAAATTAAAATGAAGTTTATTACGATATTAACCTCAAAATCACGTATTATTTCTTTTCTGTTTACAGAACACCTTTCTGAAATATTTTTCAAACATGGGAAGATGTTTAGCTTTTCAAAGGTATAACTTAAATCGAAAATGATATTCACAGTATAATGCTCTCTTAGGTTTATTTCAAATTAAAGCAACCTTCGGTTAAATATGTTAAATATTGCAGCCGATTTCTGATTTCCATGTATTTTGCAGTCTATGAGAGTTTGGATAGGAAAAAAAGTGATTTATTAAAATTCTTTAAAATTTGCAACTAAATTATTATTAAATAGAAGGAACCAATTCTTTTAATACTTCTCAAAGTTTTTTCTGATTCTTGTATTCAATAATAGGTATTACAAAAATTCTTCTTTGAAATTGTCTTAAGGAATCATCTCATATAATGTGAGTTCTATAACCTTTTAAAAATTGTTTCTCAGTACAAACAATTATTGATCAAACAGTTTATAATTACAGCTGTGAACACTAATTTTAAGTCATGTTTACAATTAAATATGAAGGTCATTAAATGATGCATTTAATAACTAGATTTTTTTAATATTAACATTCACAGGAATTTATGAAAGAACAAGTCGTTCATTTTCAAATATATTTAAAAAATTTAATTAATTTTTCATTCATTAATTCAGGGCAGCTTTGATACTCGGAGACCCTTTTTATTGCCACTTGTGTGGCTCTCTAAATCCGGCTCTAATTTACTTATTTTACGTGTTTTTGCTTAGAGCTATTGTGCGTGAGTCTTTGGAAAGTGAAATCCTAAATCACAATTCGGCTTTAATGTTCTATAAACCAATATGAATTTATTTTTATGAAGAGTTAGAAAATACTATTTCTTACAATAAAAGTTTCATAGTGAAACTATTCTAGCATAAAATATCATAGTAGTATACTTCTCAAGTTGAAAAATAACTCTTAGATTCCTATAAGTAATATCGTGTTGTTGCTGAAAAATAATCATTTGTTTCCGCTTTTCCTTATTTAGGATAATTATGTATTTTAGAGATACAATGCAAATGTCATCTTGCAGCTTCATTTGATACAGTACATGCTCTTTCTTGAGTCGCAAATTTCAATTTTGTCCAATGAACAGTATGTTGAATCGTATTTTAGTAAAAATTTAAAATTTCAAGTATCGCCTTTTGAAAGTTCGAGCGTCATTATTATTAAAATACATGAATTGTGTTGCAATATATCTGTAACATCTAACGATTGTCATTATGATACAGAAGTACTTCCAAGCACTTTCACAGAGAAGTGGGTAAACACCAGTACGTATATCGCGTTTTTATAAATTCAGAGTGACAAACGTGAAGCCAACTGAAAAGCAGAACCTTAATAACGAGCACCAGAACTTGACTGAATTTGCAGCCAGTATATTTCATGAAGGGTAGTTGGATTCAGCGAACAGGATATACTATTCTTCTAAACGATAAACCAGCATGCGTATCCCACATAAACTAGGATTCTAGAATCTCAATCTGTTTCGCTTTCTGGTATTACTGCGCACACCCACGCAGGCGTTTGCGAGTACAAGTCTCTATTCAGAATATCAAACCAAATTTAAAATTAGAAGCTCAATTTCTTTTATTTCACGTTCGAAATTTGCATTTATTGCAGTACATTTTAAGCAACTGAATGGGCAAAATTCCTGGAAAAGTTTTGAGCTGAAGTGAAATTCTTTCTTTAGCAAAGCGGAATTTTTTCATTTTATATCATTTAAAAATGAAATACTTTCTTTAAAGTGCCATTTGTTTCCCATGTTATTTTTTAATATATTATATGAATACTTTGTCCCTTAAAGAAAGGTCACATAATGTCATAAAACAATATTTATGTTGCGTATACAATTAAATAACAAATAAAATTTTTATTCACAATGTTATACACTTTATAAATTTTCGGAATTAAAATTGAAAGTTCCATCTGAATCTTACAAAATGAAACAGTAAACTGCAAACTTCAATTCTGAATATATACAGCCATAATTATCAGTTTTATCACTAATTCCCATAAAATGATATTATAAGGTATTTCTCAAGGCTTTCTTAGCATGCTTTCGTGGTGTAATGGTCAGCACACTTGACACTTATTCGAGAAGTTCGAGTTCCGGCAAGGGCACTACACACTTTTCACGTGTCTCAGAGTCAAAAATAACCTAATAACTCTACAGTGACGCCCGAGCTAAAAAGGTGGTGGATGATGATTCTTCACCACCAGAATTTGGCGATTGGGTCCCCTAATTCCCAGTCGCCCTTTAAAAGGGAGAGTATATAAGGAATTTCTTAGACCTTCTTAGCATACCTTCGTGGCGTAATTGGAAGCATACTCGACCTATTCGAGAGGTCCGTGGTTCGAGTTCTGGCGACGGCATTGCTCCTTTTTCATGTCTCCTACTTCAAAAATAACCTAATGACTCTACAATATTAAATAAAAAAATATGTTTTTAAAAAATAATATTTTAAAGTTTTCCAAACAAAGGGATTTTTAAAGGAGGGTATGCGGTGAAATAAAAGTTTCTGGTCTGAAATTTAAGTTCTTTTTGGGTTGAAGGCTTATGGGATTACGGCCGAACCTTGAGGGATATCTGCCTAAGAGTAGGGATGCTTTCGTGGAGGATGTTCTAAGGGAAACTAGCTCGTATATATGTTACACAAGGAGAAAAACACGAAAACACCTATTCAACCAGAACCGCGGGATTTGAACAGCGGACCAAACTACCAGTGTTTAGCGATTTTAACACTCGGCCGCTGGTGGGCCTCATGTTGGGTTGTATCTTGTTATCAGGAAAAACCTCCTTCTGAATTTGTTTTATATTTTGAAAATGCTTTCTTCTTAATGTCTAAATGTTGCTTTTCACTCCTTTTTGAAATTTTATTGTTGAGTATACATTTCTGAAGAATAAATCTTCTCATAATGCCTGTATCCCTTTTACACAGGTGTTTCTTTGGAAAATTTAAAAGCTAAATTTTCTCCATTTTGTTGTGTGTTTTCATTAAAAGTCATTTTTCTTGTTTGGATTGTCCTACTTGCAAACACGTTTGCACTCATAGAAACTTGGGCCTACGATTTTCACGTTGTTAAATTCAGCTTAATTGCTTACTAAATTTTAAGATTTGAACAAATTAAAAATTTCGTTAAACGTTTTCAAAAAATTCCAACGAAAATGTATTTTAATGTAGTAATATAATAATGCTAAGAATAAATATCAAAATTAGTAAATTTTTACTATAACTTTTCTGAAGTATTCAATAGATAAGGATTTCTTTTGTTCCAGGTTAACCGCCGACTACATACATAAATGTCAATCACAGAGCTAATAAACAGTTTCGGATTGGAAACTGTATCTTCTCCTCCATAGTCTCCTGACAATTTCCAAACACATTAACATTTTTTCCTGCACTTGAGTCATATTTTATCTAAAAAATGCATTGCTTTGTCAACGGCTCATTGTTTGATAGGGTAGTGAAAAAAATTCATAATTTCCAGAGCCGTTATTCTTAAAATTTTGGTATAAATGGCCTTGCTGCATGCTTGTGAGAATGCACTCATGTTTTAGAGTTTAATTAAACAGCTATTTTTCCTCTTAATCTCTTTTGTTTCAATTGTTTTTCAAATCGGCAATTTCTTTTTAACAAACCAATAATCGGGCCAAGAATATCAGGGCTATGTGTCTAAGATGAGGGATATCTTTGTAGGTAGCTGCAAAGGGGGATGGTCTCATATTCACTTCACATATAAAGAAAAACACGTAAATCTCCTGCAAAGAAATGATCCAATTTGCAATAATAAAATACGGAAAGGACCTAACGGCGTTCCGCGGCTTTTGAAATTCAGCCATTGGTGACTTGCTGGCTTTCTATTAATTATTCATTCTGAACCACGGCTTTGTAGTATAATTGCATTTATAAAATACACTGGTGTGCAAAAATTAAAGACGAAGTCGAAAAATTAGCATATCAGCTAAACGAAGAGGCAGAGCGGACAGAAAGACCAATCAGGAGATTAAGTAAGGTGATGTACGGTAGCACATGCGCAGATATGCAGGTAGACGTAATGGGGGAGTGTCTCAGTAGTATAAAGCATGTTGTCAGTGTAAGATCAGTATTTCTGACAAAGAGATTGCACGCCGTATAGCAGTTAAAATCGCACCGAGTTGCTGCCTCAGCGAGAAATGGAGAATAATCAATCTGTTAGACGACATCTGGATGCTTTTACCCGAGGTCGAATCATTGGGAAGTTGGAGGAAGGCCGCAGTGTGACAAGTGGGGCTGCAGAGTTCGGAATTGCTCACAGCATCCTTTCACGACTTTGGAGACAATTTCAAACTACAGGAACAGCTATCCGGGGGTTTAGTAGTGGTCGTCCACGAGGAACCACACCCGCAGATGACCGGTATATTGCCTTACAGGCCAGAAGAAACAGGCGGCAGACAGCGGGAGAAATCGCTAGACACACGACACAGGCGACTGGACGACCGATATCGCGTTTTACCGTGGCCAGAAGACTGCACGGTGGTGGTCTGTTTGCACGACGCCCTGTACGGTGTGTACCTCTAACGCCTGCCCATCGGAGAAGGCGTTCTCTGTGGTGCCGGGAACACCGGAATTGGAGAGACAATGAATGGGGACGAGTACTCTTTACAGATGAGAGCAGATTTAGTCTGAGTTGCGATTCTAGACACATACACATCTGGACAGAGCGGGGAACACGCAATAACCCCTTCAACATCATCAAAAGGGACTGTTTTGGAGGTCGCGGAGTTCTCGTTCGAGCAGACATAATGCTTGGTAGCCGGACCGACCTTCATATCTCCCAAGGAGGTTCGTCACCTGGGACTGCTATTGTAACGAGGTTCTTCTTCCTTACGTGCGTCTTTTCACAAGGGCTATGGGTCCTCAGTTCCTCTTCATGGACCACAACGCTCCACCTCATCGCACAGTTACTGTCGAAGAGCTGTTGGAGAGTGAAGATATTGAACACATGGATTGGTGGGCAAGGTCTCTGGATCTAAATCCCGTCAAGCATGTACGGAACTTACTAGGGAGACCCGTGGATTATCGTAACTTATAGCCAGTAACGATTCCGAAACTGTGTTTGGTGCTACAAGAGGAACGAGCAGCAGTGTCTCAACAGCTCATTAACAACCACATATCCAGCATGCACAAATGATGTGAAACCTGCCGAGCAGTCAGGGGAGATCATATCCCCTATTAAAGACCGGATGTTTCTTGCTGGACACCCATCACAGGGATGTTTCGGCCTTCAGTCGCATTGCGCTCCATGCTACTTTTTCAATAAAGCTTCTTTTTATCCCTCTGATTTCTCTTTTAGTAAGTGTTGCTTACATTACTCATGTCCTTACGTATTGGGGATCTTACGGTGTAAGGTTTTAGTTAAACTAACCAAGTTTTATTTTAATTTAAATCTGTCTATCTCCTCTCTGCTTCAACTTCCCGTCAGAAGAAGCGCGCGGTTTTAGCTTATGTTAATTTTGAAGTACAGCGAAGTACTATTTAAGCCAGAGGTAGAAACCTCTTCGTGTGTGAGAGCTTAGTCTCAGATCACGGTCACGCCGCTCAATGTTCGTCTGACCAGCTAGTAGTTTAAATTTATAAGCCATAGTGCTTACTACGTGATTGCATTGTAAAACAATTTGAAGTGCGTTAGTATTAGTATATCTTGCTACGCACCCTTCTAGGTAGAGGCCAATCTCCGCGAATCGCTCTGTGAGCAAAGTTTGATTTAAGTTCTATTTAAATTTAGTTAAGTTATTTGATTGTTAAGTTCGACCCAAGTGCGGTCTTTTACGTTCTGTATCTCTCCCGAGTTGGGAAGTTTGTATTTAATAGTGATTTAATAAAAGAGGATTTCAAATCCCTTCACGTGCAGTTATTATCCAGCCCAGCAGTTACATCAGAACATAGCGTACCTTCCGCTCCCTGTTCCAGTTCAGGACTTAGAACTTGAGGATAAGAACCCGATTACAGACTGTATTTATGTTTCCAAAAATGATGCACAGAACACTAAGTCCTGATAATGGTATTAAATGTGTTGATTTGGAAAGCTTTTGTACAAAGTTATATTGAAAAAACCGTCTCGTCCTTAATTTTTGCACACCAGTGTATTATAGCTGGCTTCAGTATTCAAAACTTATTGCAGAATTCTGGAGGAAAGACAGCCGGGTTTCTTTGTGAATTTGAAAAGAATTCGTGGAATTCGATTCAAATAATGATATGACAACAATGATGACGATTAAAAAAAATCATCATTTGCACAAAACTTTTATTTTTGTAAAAATACCTGCCTTTCTTTATCTCTGTATGGAGGACATCGTCACTCCTCCTACTGCTTTTGTTATTACTTTTTAAGGTCACTAGTTTCGTATGTCAGGAAATTGAAATAATCCGCAAAGCTTTCTTCCGGATTCAAACTTCAGCCTTCTGAATACGCGTCGAGCGTGCTTCTAGTTACCCACGAAGATATGCGGAAAGAAGAGACAAAATACCTTATATACTCCCCATTTTAAAGGGCACATGGAGATTAGGGGATCCAATATCCCAAATCACGCTGGTGATGATTTATCATCCACCAGCTTTTTAGTTGGGACGCCATATGTAAGAGTCTTTTAGAATTTTTCGATTTCGGGAAACTAAAGAAATCCGCAATGGTATGGCCGGGTTTCGAACTCCGGACCTTCTGAATACCCGCTGAGTGGGCTTCCAGTTACAGCAATAAGGCATTCGGAAAGGACGGAGAAAATGCCTTATAGTCTATAATAAATGAAATATTTTGCGAAGAGAAATCTGCAGTTTATAGGTAAGAGAAAATTATAGAGTCACTAAGATATAGCAAATTCCCTATAATTTTCAAACCAAAGTACACCCCGAAGTTTCATTAACAGCCTTTCATTTTAATATTTTACATAATTAATTTTTAAGGAAAACGTATTCAGTCTACACTAAAATATTTAAAAGAAAACAGAAATTTTCCTTTTAAAGCTTAAGTCACAAAAACTTAAAAATTTTCCTAGTTTCTTAAACTTTCGTTTTAGTGTAAAGTAATTATCTTTATATATTGTTAAGTAAGAGAACGCCTTCAATCTCTGTAACGTTATTTAAAATACAATTGTGACCAAAGTCTTATGTTTTGATTTCGAATAATCAAATTTAGATATAATCTTTTATAGTAGTCCTTTATATACTTCATTATATTCTTACGATTGCATTTATAATAATTTAAAAACATCATTTCGGAAAAAATACAATGTAACTCTTTTCAAAGAAAATTATTGTCTCGCTAATTAATTGAAATTGAAGTGAGTTATTTGTAATTATAAATATTTGGTAAAATTCTTCATGCCTTTTTTTGGACAAACAACCTTTGCGTGCTTTGCGTAATTGATTAAAGAAATTAACAACGATATATTATTTATTAAATTTTAACAGCTATTAACACCTAACTTATCAAGTTTTCTCCAACGCGATAGATTTATTGCGATATAGATCCAAAATTTAAAGTATGTTGCTCGCATGAAATTAATTATTAGACGAATTAAAAAGACAACTTTCGTTCCGATACTTAATATGTCAGAACAATGACGAAAATTTTATTCTGTTTATGATCCGTTTTAAATACTGAAAGAAGTATTATTTTGCTTCTTTGAAAACAAATTTTGAAATTTGAATAAAATCTGAACTTTTTTGTAAACTTCCTCCTTATAAAATATATAAAGTACTGCATAAAAACTTCATTTCAAAAAAAAGTTCTCTATAAAAATTCTCTCCATGATACTTTTTTCATCACAGAAGAAGCTTTAGAAAAAATGTGGCACACGAAATCAAAATCTAGCAAGAGGCATTTTTAACATAGCTTTCAATATGAAGTAATGCACTGTATACTATTGCCTGATAAAGTCGATTAATAACCAGTTAATACTAAGGCTGTTCGCAAATTTTTTAGACAATTTTTATTGTGTTTACAGACATATTTTACTTACAACGTTTAAATATTCCATTTACGTTTTAAATATTCCATTTGATAACTGTTATTCTTCACTATCTTTCTATACCGTCATTTCCAAGACAATAAAGCCTTTTTAGTAGCGGAAGAGGTATTTTATCTCATTTCTCTTGAACAGCTTTCGAAAGTCCAAGGAGGGTTGTAGGTCGACGTCTGGACAATCCACTTTTTTAAAAGTCCAAAAGCGCAAAAATCCGCGGATGATACATCAAGAGATTTAGTAGTATATGAGTGAAGAATATGGACTTGACACACGTTTCTTGTTCCATTATTTTCAGGAAATTAAAAGTGGATTTTGACGTGCAGCTGCTTGCATTGTTTTAATGCAGTTCTACTGATGACACTGTGGGTAAACCTGATAATATGTGGAATTGACATTAACAGTTTTCTGCGCTCTCCTTAAGTTTTATTTGTCGTTATATCAAAAACTAGCACCAATCAGAAATCTCCTTGAAAAACCTTCTTTAGATTCTTTGAACTAAAGATTTTTTTTCTACTTTTTGATGATAGTAAACGGATTCCCTTTTACTGCTATGTTTTAGATATACTCAAGGTTCATCTATTCTGACAACATATCTCCGTTTTGTCCGAATAATTGTTTCTTATACAGAATTCTGCAGAGCGTTCTGCTTTCAGCGATACATCGTGGAGAAAGACGACGCGCATTATGTTTTTTCGCCTTTTTAAGATTCAAATCAGCATTCATCACTTTGTTTACCGTTGAAAGTGAGCATTTTGATGATTATGCAACTGTCCTTGGACTTCGAAGATTTTCTTTTAACATTAAAATTCTCACCTTTGCAACATTCGAGGCATTCCCTTTTTTTCCTTGGGTATTTATTATTTTGAACAATTTTCCTCTTTGAAGATTAACTCCTACGTTTGCTTCCATTCTTATTGACAATATTATTTATCATTGCTTTAGATACAAAAGCCATGTCTTACACACCATTTTTTTAATAACTAAATACGAATAAGTTTCTTCGGAAAGAGTACAAACACAGCCTTCCGTCCATAGCTTCTTTAAAAGCGCCATTTTGGATGAAAATAAATTGTCAAATAGCAGACGATAATTTACACTTTCAAAAATACAGCTGCAGTTAATTTTTTTTCAAGCAGACGAATTATTTTTTATAGCAAAGTAAATAAAGAGTCGCTTAAAAATGTCCAAACAGCCTTTGTAAGCGTTCGAAATAATAATATTAATTAATAAATTTACTTTTTCTATTATTGACTTGTTAACATTGATTAAAATAAAATAATAAATTGAATAGTCAATAAATAGTCAATTTCAGTTAACAGTTTGAATAATTAACTATTTTAGTTTGAAAGATATATGAAATATAGCTTTTAAATAGAAATATGTGTTGCTTACCGCACAATAATAAATCATATGCATCAGTTTTCAGAATGACTAGCATGTTTCTTAATAAGATTTTCAGGGCAGTAACAGTTTGAACATAGTTCTTATTAATAATAATTTAATACTTCTCAATGGTAACAGGGTTGTTAATAAAATATCTACCGTTTATAGTCAGCTTTCCATGCAATAGTTTCATTATTATTTAAATATTAGCTTTTACCCGCGTCTTCGCTCGAGTTGATGTCTTTAATTAAGTTTCAAAGACTATTGAAAATGAAATAAAATAATTTGATTTTTTTTCTTATTGCCTGACCAGGATAATCAGGATAAAATTTTAGTTACTATTACTTATTTAGTTACTATTACTACCCTTCTTCAATACCTATAGGCCGCGGATATTTTGTATTTACGCGGAGTGTGTCGCCACGAAATCTAGTAAAAGTGCTACGTATATTTCCTAATGACTGAAAAATGTTTGTGAAAGAAGAGCCAAAGCCAGAAATCCTGAGGGATTTTAAATAATAAATGAAATTAAACAAATAAAAATTAATAAACGCTTACATGAAATTTTCAAGAAATTTTTTTGATAAATTAGAAAAAGTTATAGGCTATAAAATGTTTGCGTGGTTTAAGCCAAACACTTGCGCGCGCAGACAAACTTTTACGTCGTTTAACTTATCCTTATGAAACTTAAACATTTAATGTTTGTACAACGACAATCATTTAAAGCTATAAAACCTATTATATAGTTTAAGTTTCAACAGATAAGTTACATTTTATAGCCTATGACCTTTTCTTGTATATCAAAAATATTTCTTGAAAATTTCATGATGATCGGTTAAGTAATTAAGGCGTGAAAGCACAACAAACAAACAAACAAACTCACATTCGCATTTTTTCCACAATGCATTAATATAAAAATAAAGAATTAAAAAAAAGAAATTATGGATTAAATGATAAATCTTAAGACTACTAATTGAGTGAAGCTTTCTAACAATTTGCTGTAAAATTTGTTAAATTTGAATTTATCTTTCTATTTCAAAGCGAAATATATTTTTACAAATATTCAATTGGTATGTTATAAATAATAAATGGTATGTTATAAATCAATTGGTATGCTATAAATAATTTCTTTCTTTAAATTTTTAATTAAGTACTTTTATTACAAATCATTGAAATATTCTTACCTTCCATCGACGTGAGAGCTAAAAGTGGATCGACTATGGTTCCAGGTCTAAGGCGCTGAACTTCTGCATTTGCCGTATTATTCAAAGCAGGCCCGTTGTTCAAAGCAGTCCTGAACGTAGGAGTCAGAGTTTCATGCCTTTCATTAGAGCCATTTCCTATTTGCGAACTGTCTGGTACTGGACTTGTTGTCGAAGACGAAGATAATAAGGATCTCGAAGTTCCAGATTTTGTAGTTAGTGGAGGTGATGACCACAGATGAGGAAGCCACGGAACAGGCCAAAATGGAGGAATGTCTCGATTCATAGAGCTAACCAGAAAAGGCGAAAGAGAGTTTGCTCCAGGCCAAAATCCGGCTTCGAGAAAAGGTAAGTAGCGAGAGTGTGCATCTGGTGGCACAAGATGATTGCAGATATTAGTGATGGGTTCTGCTTTACTAGTTGGTGAATCCATTTCGAATGGTATCTTCACTTCCTATTTCTCAGTTCAAAATGTCTTTTGGCGTGTTTTATTCTAGATACCGATTTTAGTTAATACATCTCGACAATTTCGTTCATTTTTTTTCGTTCATCGTCAATTTTTTTTTGCTTTTAAATTAATTTTATTACTACAGTTTCTTCAGATTCACTGGCATGTAGTTGAGGACTAAATTACAATTTTCGTTTTAAAAGTCACATCAAAATCTTAAGAAATATCGTAGTAAAGAGACCTTCATTCCGATTTATCACAGAATATTTACCATCATACTCACAGCATCACAGTTAAATTGGATACTGTCGCCCAAAAAATTAAATTTATTAACAGTTTTTATGGCTTTTTGAATAGGAACAATCCAGCAATAGTTTTTTAATAATTATTTGTTATTCAAATCTTGTAAATACGTTTTTAAATTTGATAATTTAAGATTTAAAAAAGTGATTTATGAATTAAAATGTTGATTTCTTATTGTATTAGAATTCAGAATATCCAATCAGAAAAATTATCTGAATCAATCAGTTTATTACCTTTATCCATCATTATCAAACATCTTATTTTTTCCTTTTACCTTTTGTTAATAAATCTTAACAACCTAGCTTCGATAACATGCATAAAGAATATTTAACTAAATAGACGCATGAATACAGTTCATCAAACGAGGTGCATGGTACTTTACTGCCACTGTAATAAGCGATAAGGGTATCAAGCAGTGCGCGACACGTGAAACAGTAAGTTTTGATTCATGTCGTCGAGGCCAACCACTGTGACGATGGAAGGGGGCCCCAATGATAATGATCCCTGAACTCGACAGCCTCTTGTTTAATGAGTTGTCACCATTTGTTTGGTCACATGGATCTGCCACACTGAGACCACGGAGAGTTACTCACGGCAGTACAACTTCGATGGGGAAAAATTATTCCCCTTCTCATTTAATATTTATGCTCACTCTTATTATTGCGCCACTTTACGAAGCGTGACCCGTGTCGGCAAGGAAAGTGGACATAGAAATTTTTTCGGACAGTAGTAGGGAAATTTTGCCAATTTTCGCAGATCTTTCTTGTGAGGGACCGTCTATAAAACCGACGTCAATTATAGCTACATTTTTTAAATAGAAAAAGAAAAAGGATCGATTACGTATTTTTTTATCTAAGAGTTAGTTTAGTTTAATTTTTGTCTTGTCAAAGGGTATTGAACATTTCATTACTCAAATATTCTTTAATGAAATGAAGGAAAAATTATAAAAATTAGAACAACGTTAATGGTTAAAAATTTCATTCATAGAAGATTTTTTTTATTGAAAGCTCTTTATACCGTCAGAAGTTAACTAAAAATCTTTTAAATTGAATCTTTACGCAAATATTACAAAGAAAATTTCATTGACATAAATTGCATAAAAGATTATCGAAATATTATCATAAATTTGGTTAATTACAAGTTGTTATTTAATTTAATTGTAATATTGACAACAAAATATTAGCGGATTCTAATTACAAGAAACCTGAATAACTTCGAAATCGAAATTTCGGAGAGCGGAAAAACTTTCTGTATTTAATTTGAGTTACTTGAAAATATGCAAATTCAATATATTTTTTACAATGTTATATAACATATATCTTTTTATGAGTTCTAATGTTTCATAATTTAAATATTCCGTTATTAAGTTACATATACCATCTTCATTAAAATTTTAGAGTTCCATTTTATTGCAATCTGGACAAGTCAAACGGAAGGTACAAAATATTTTTAGTTATCTGATAATTTCATTGAAATAGATTACATAAATTCACATGTTGTATCAAGGCTGTCTTCATAGCAGACGGCATTCTTTATTTATATACAATAACAGTCCTGTTTGGAAGATACGAGAAAAAATTCTTTCGTAGACCACTGATTATTATAAGATCTATGTTATTAAAATCTATTTGCGTCTGTTTGTTTGTTTGTGGCATTATCTGCTCCGTAACGACAGAGAGTTGAGTTTCCAGAGAGGTATCCCCAGATTTCAAAAATTCGTTGGAAGCCATTTCGACCATTCTCATCTTCGTACGACTTTAATAAGCCGAGATATTAATTAGAAACTTTGAAACGCTAATTTTCGCCCTTATTTTTCCGAGTGGCAACAGTCTCGCTCGCTGTAGATAAAAATCTGCTTTATTTCGAGAAGTGTTGCCAATGCTCGCTTTCAAATCGTAGAGTTTGTTAATAAAAAATTTGTAATTTTTACAAAATATGAAATAAAAATATCATGGTCAAACAGTTAACATATTATTCCGTATTCCAAAAATTCGTAGTAAGTCATTTCGACTATTCTTATTTTCGTTTTTTGTACGACTTTAATCAGCCGAGATATTAATTATAAACTCTGAAAACACTTACTTTCGCATTTATTTTTCTAAGTGGCAACAGCATACACGTTCGAAAAGTGTTGCTACTGCTCGCTTTCAAATTATAGAGTTTGTTAATCAAAATTTGTAAGTTTTACAAGATATGAAATAAAAATAGCAATGATAAACTTTAAACATATTATTGTTATGATATAAGGTTATATTCTGATGTTGAAGAAAGCACGCGATTGCATG
>KK112261.1:20916-34151 GCA_000611955.2 Stegodyphus mimosarum | reverse complement strand
TGTCGAAGAATTTTTGTTAATGACATCATTTTAAACAAATAGCTGCTGTCGGCAAATTTTTTGTTTCATGTTAGGATAATTGACACGATATATTATTGCCACGTTATTAATATTGAGGAAAAGGTGTTATATTACACTAAATTTAAATCATGACGTCTATGTATGCGTATTAACCTGAAGTGCCAAAAGTTTTTGTTTTGTAGTTTGGCAACGAAAAAATTATTTACAAATTGGTTGTTGCTTGGAAAGACCGAATTGATTGCATTCGTATTGAAATGTTTTTATACATTTTCTTTTCAGGTGTACATAGAGCTTATGAATTTTGCTTTGGCTGCAGGCCGCCGCTAAATTGCCCACTAGTTAGATATAATTCCCGAAAGTGATTCTTTTATTTCAAAAGATTCGGAGATATTATAATATTTAGGCATTAAATATAAGACAAATTTACAAAATGGATAAATTTTAAATACAAAAGAATAAAGTTAAAGTAAAGAAGTCTTTTCAACGAGGCCAATATAAAAAAAGATGCTCATTTGTAAAATGGTCAATAATTACATTTTTCAGTCAGACTTTTAAAAAATAAGAAAATTTCGTAGGCAGGAAATTTTAAATCTTGAATAAAATTTCTGCTGATTAGCTGTTTAATAGTTAGGGCGACAAGCAGGCAAATAGTTAAAAACATGTTATAGCATTTTCCTGGGCTCGGTAGCGAGACCTGGAATAATTTGGATATATAAAGCACTCAGAAGCGTTTCGTATGCAACAAAAATCAAAACTAGTATAACAGGCACTAGAATAAATTTTTTATGTTTCTTTTCCTTATTATTTTATATAATATATATTTATGTATATAAACTTCATGATTATTATAATAAATAAGTTTAGTTTGCTGATTTTTGCCCGTTAGATGGAATAATTTTGTGGTATATCTGCGTAGAGGGAGGGCTTATAATTAATTAAATTATACACTGAATAATCTAATTTAGGAATTAAAAAAACTGAAAAGAATTTAACAGGAGTTAGAGAATAATTTTGTTACCTTTATTTCTCCTGCATTCTTAGCATGCCTCCATGCTCAAACTCAGCGAGTATTCGGGAGGTCCGAGGTTCGAGTCCCGGCGATGGCACTGCTCATTTTTCACGTCTTCTGCTTCCAAAATAACCACCAGAATTTGACGATTGGGCCTTCTAATCCCCAGTCGCCCTTTAAAAGTGGAGTACATAAGGTATTTCTGCCGCCTTCTTAGCATGCCTTCGTGATGTAATGGTCAGCATGCTCGGCGAGTATTCGAGAGGTCCGTGGTTCGAAACCTGGCGAGAGCATCACTCATTTTTCACGTCTTCTACTTCCAAAGTAACCCAATGTCTCCACAACCTGCAGTCTTTCACTAAAATTAAGTACTGCAAATAAATACTATTATTCTGCAAAACAGATTGATCCACAATGCTGAATTATGAGGGCTTCAGTCATCTTTTCAATTTCCTAATTTCCATTCCTAATTTTCTAATGCGTCTAATTATTAGCATGGAAATCAAATGATCACACTATCGAACTGCTAGCGTTAATTTTTTATAATAAAATTCAATATAATATGTTCCACTCCCAGCTTGCTTAACTTTACAGTTATGTGAAAGAAATATGAGAGAAATTACGTTATTATTTTAATCTTAACATTGATAATACTGAAGTTATGATAGCTCCGACTTTAGAGATGAAAGGAATGGGAGTCGAAGGAGAGAGCGCTTGCTCCCAACTCAGATAGCAAATATTTGTGTTTTAGAGAGAAAAGGAGAGCGCCAAAATGACGATGCCAGCTAAATTAAGCCTACTTCTTTTTTCGAAAGTGTACGCTTAGTATGTGCAATGAAAAGTATGCAGAGAAAAATTATTTTTTCTTTATTTTTTAATTGCTTTAAGATGCTCTTGTTTGATATTACATTTTTTATTATTTTTTTAATCTTATTTAAGATGTTATTATGAGCTTTTATTTAGTTACCTCATGTTGTTTCTTTATAATCGGAATTTTGGCATCGATTTTTAACTTATTTGCTGATCGAGTTCAAGTTTTATAGACACGCCCTTTGTCGATGATAATGCAAAGTGGTGAAACGATTTTTCCAAAATTCGATTTAGAATTTTTTATTAGATCAGTAAATTCATTTTGTTGTAAATTTCAGTAATGTTTAAATTCATTTTATTGCCAATTTGTCCATTATTGTAATATCTTGTATCGTTTTATTTAGTTATTTATTTATTGGTTCTTTTGGCATGATAATTTTAATGTTAATTTTATACGTAATTGAATTTGTGACCATATGTTTTGCATAAAAGTTTTATTTCTTATGAAGAGAAGAATATAGATCTTTCTGTTCGTAGTCTAACAATTTTTCGTTTTAAAAAATAGTTCAAGCAGAATGTAAGTTTACAGGCAAATACGGTTTTTTTTTTTTTTTTTTTTTTTTTTTTTTTTTTTTTTTGCATTATAAGGAAATTTTTGAAACTCTGTCTCCTTTAAAGGAGCTGTTTGCTATTATTTTTTGTGCAGTGTAGAGTTAATTTTTGTAAGCTTTTATTTAGTACATTCACGGTGGTTGCCACATGATCAAAATATTGTCATCGAATTTTCATTTGCTTTTTGATAAGCTAAAGAGTTCAAATTTTGCACACACATACGCTGTTTGTGGATGTTATTGCAACGCAGTGAAACGATTGTTTCAAAGTTCAATTTAGATTTTTTAATTAAATGTTTAAATAATTTTTTCATATCGATGTGAACAAATTAATTTTCTATAATTTTACTGTTTGCAACATCGGATAGAGAGGAAAAAAAACCTTAAATGAAATTTATATCGAAATTTTAATACAATTTTTGATTTGTTACCGAATTTTCTAAAATCGCTCGATTATTTTGTCTGCTTGATGTTTATGATTTTAAAATTTCAATAACTAAAAATGTATCAGTTACAAAATTTGAACTTTTAACTGATTTAAAAAAACAAACTTATTGTCCTCTTTTTAAAAAGATAAAAAGAAAAAAATATTTTAAGAAAAGTTTTCAAAAATTAAACTTTTATTTAAAACTCATAAAATAATCGATGAACTAAAAGGAGAAAAAAACCTTAATTTAAAAAAAAAACCTTTTTTAAAACACTTTTTTTATTGCATAAAAGCTTCATTTACCAAGAATGCAATTCTGCATTTATATTTGCTTATAATTTAAGTTAAAAAAATATAGTGAAAACTGTGAAGAGTAATGTATAAATAAGCCATTTTTTAAATACTTACGAAAACTGAAATTGTTCAACTTCATGTCCTCGCAGAGATTCGTCTCTAAAGCTAGATTCAAAAAATATTTCGCTAGTTGCATAACTATTTCAGTTCTCGTGGGATCAGATTCTTCAGTTTAACTGATTACCGATATTTGAATAACATTCTAGATATCGGATTTATAACATTTGGGAGCCAAGCAGGTGAAATATGTCATGAAAATATTAGGTTTAGAAAGTATTTCAATTCCTTGAAGAGGAGTAATTCCATACAAATTATGATAAACTCCTTAGCAAATACGCTTTATATATACTTTGGTATTTTAGGTTTACTTTTGTAAATTGGATCTTCTATTAATCGTTATATTACTTTCTCTCTCTCTCTATATATATATAAAGAGTTATTTAGCTAAAATATACTGGATAATTTTAACCTTAATTAACAATTAATTTTAGGTTTTCTTAAGTACAACCTTTCTAGACGGCCTTCTTCGGTTCCAGCCGATTTTGATATTCCGTGAATACACTGGCCTTAAAGAGGTGCGCTCAGAATCGATATTTATTTATAGTTTAAGAAACATTATCATTTTTAGGAGTCATCCTGCTATGTTAGGTGGTCACGATTAGAATCGCCATTATTTTAAATCTAAGCCCATTTTAATTTTCAGGGCTTAAAAGTAGCAAATTTCAATTAAAAGCATTAAACAGAAAAATTTTAGACTTATTTTTCCCTACCTCTCCGTCATGACTTCTGATAAAGTATGCTCTAGTAGTTCTTTTTTTTTTTCACATCAATCGAAAATGTGCGGAAAATTCCTCTTTTGGTTGTTGTCTAAATTTCTTGAAATATCACTTGCACAAGTTCTCGCTTATTTTGCATTAAGAGAATATTTTAAACCGTATAATTTTTCTTCTGTAAAAGAAAATCATTTCTTATTATTTACTAAAAATGATAGCTATCATATGTTCAATATCTGAACTCATTTTTCAAGCTACGTTCTTCTTTTTTCGAGAATTTATTAAGCTGCATCAAATTTTTACTTTCTCGAAGTAAAAAGAAGTATTGTAATCGCCAAAAATTTCGGGTATAATATTTCAACGAAACTATCTATTCTGACCGCTATCGAATGCAATTTAACGATGTTTTCGAGTGACATTCGTACGTAAGAACAGAATAAAGGACACTTTTTCAAAGCAAAAAATTATAAAACTAATTTAAGAAGCATTTTGAAGAGATTTTTTTGTGGCGTCTGTGCATACGTACGTATGTATATATGTATCTCCCATAACTCGAAAACGAGTAGCCTCAGAACGTTAAAATTTTGTATATAGGACTGCTATAACATGTGGATAAGCACCTCCTATTTTGGTTGCAATCAACCGCACCAAAAGCATATAAATTTATGTATATATATATCCACTCTATTACTCAGCTCAGTGAGCTCAGGTTTTTTATTCTGATATGTTGGTAAATTGTGCATTTTTGGCTTTAAAAATGATTGAATTATGTTGTACTTATCTTCCGGTTAAGGTTTTTCTGCCTTTAGTAAATCTGCATGCAAGATTTGTCGAATTATCAACAATTTAAAAGTTCTTTAAATGCGGCTAAGCCTACTTATTTTCTCATGGTGGACATATTTGTTACATTTGAAACTTAGGAGAATATTGGATTTGTTGCCAATCTAGGGAGACTAAGCTTCGCAAGAACAAAGATAACGCCTTCTTTTATTATTTCGAATTAAAGCATGCTTAATTTATTCCTGAATTTATTCGAGGAAATAAGTGTTTAAGATTTACTTCGTAATTTGTAATATAGACATTTTGAGTTTTTATGTATTTTTGCCTTGCCGCGAAGTGAGAACTGAACTAATTGAATGAGAAATACTGAATCGGCTGAGAAAAAGTGTTTCTTTTTTGTTGTTTGTTTAATTTCTTTTACACATCGTTTTAGATTTATTATAGTATTTGAAGCGAACATGTGGCAACGGTTAGGTAATTCTCCAGATGATATACATAATTTTTGTGCATCCTGATGAGTTATAAAATGAATAAGATGTAGCGCTGTTAACTGAAGCTAGCGCCAGAGTGTGGCTGTGGTAAACAAATGTAGTGAATTTTAAGGAGCGCATTTATTCTATTGTGGTTTATGCGCTATCGATGAAGTAGATTTATTTCAATCCAATAAGTTTAAATGAAATGCAAAATGCGTATAATTTTATATTCCGTACAAGGAAGTCATGTGGTGTACACATCAGATTTTTGTTTCAAGCCTGTGTTTGGATATTCTTTGGATTTATTCTCGTATTAACAACATTATGCACAATAATCACATTAATTTTTAGAGACCAAAAAATAATATTTCAATTAAACTGAGGCTGCAATTCTGTTTCATGCTCAAAAGAATTTAGCACACAGTTGCTGTCCTTGTTTTTGTCCTGTCTATGATGAAGCCTATTGAAATAGTGCCATGGGCAAAGATGACAGCCTGACAATCTGCAAAATGTTATAATCGTAGAGATACAGTCTCTTAAACAAGACCCCAATATGTAACAATTCAGGAGAAATGGCCGGACAATAAGAAATGTGTGTAGTTTTCAGTTCTGGGTCCGAGCAGTTATTACAGTTTCTATAGATTTTCTTATTCTTTTTGTTAATTTTGAATCCTCTGTGATGGTCAGTTATGAGTTTAGCTATAGTTTTAGTTATAAGTCGATTTCTATCGGTGTTATGGAGTTGGTGGTTTACTGGAATCGAATGCTATTTTAATCTATATTTGACCACGGCATCTGCGTCCAAGAGAGTGACAATAACTTTATCGTTGAGATTTGGAACCTGTTTTGTGAGTTCTACGTTCTCATACCCTGTGATGTTGACATGGACAGGCAACCACTGAAGAATGCAGACGTTATCTTGTAGAGTCATCAGGTTATTTCGAAGCAGGAGAGATGGAAAATGAGCAATGTTCTCTCCGAGATTCGACCCACGGACCTCTCGAATACGCGTTGGGTGTCTGACCACTACACCACGAAGGCATGCAAAGAAGGCGAGAGAAATACCTTATATACTTTCCCATTTAAAGGGCGACTAGGGATAAGGGGAGCCAGTTGCCAAATCCTGCTGGTGGAGAATCATCATCCACCACCTTTTTTTAGTTCAGGCGCCACTGTAGTGTTATTAGGTTTTACGAAGTAGGAGAGATGAAAAATGAGCAATGCCTTCGCCGGGATTTGAAACCACGGACCTCTCGAAATCCCGCCGAGAGTGCTGTCCACTACACCACGAAGGCATGCGAAGAAGGTGGGAGAAATGCATTATAATTTAACTTTTGAATCTAGTTTAAGCAAAAGTGGATTCTTTAAGTGATCAGAAAGCTTCCATCCAGGATTGCCTGTAGGGCTGCCTTTGAGTCAGAGAAGACAACAAGCCATTTTGCTTGCTCAAGCGCCAATTTTGTGTTGATGAATAGGGCCATCTTGGGTAGTCAGAAATACTCCAGATCCTCCATTGGTGATTGTGTCATTAGGTGAACCAACTGTATAAGAGTGTAAAGTCCTCTTTTCGATATTGTTCAACAGACCTGAATCCTTCCGATTTAATGACGTCAATCAATTCCTTTTTATTGCATGGCTATAGTAGGTTGAGAACTATTTTGGAATTCATAGCGAGCCTGGAAAAAAATATTGGCTCTGGGAAGATGGAAAATTTGTTGTGGTCAATGCCGAGGATTGTACTAATATATTTGTCAAATTGCATAGAAAATTACCTTTTGAGTCTAATGCTGCCATTATAGATTTAAAAGCTTTCCTAGCGATGTGTTCTGATACACGGCTTCTTGCCTTATTTGTAAATTTTATTGCATTATATTGTCGTCTTTTTCCGAGGCTTTCGAGGCCACATTCCTGTATTACTTTTAAATTATTAGTGGAAGACACTGCACCGGTAATGTTTTTGCGATCTTTGTCTGGACATTTTTTAACTTTTCCAAGACAGTGCTAGAAGCATGATCACAAATGGTAGAAGCATACTCTATGATTGGTCTAATGTAGTTGTAAGTGTTCGGAAAACGCAAAGCTCCCCAATTACTTTTGCAAAGAGCCAGGTTTTGGCATGCTCAGTGAATCTCAGTTCTGCATTTAAGGTGATTCGCAAGTACTTTGAGCATGATGTCTTCATTGTGAATTTGCCTTCAATGTATAATTTTGGGATTCATCGGATTTCTTTGCTTCCTATGTGTTGCAAAGGCACAGACCTTTGCAACAGACACACAGATACACAATTACAAATCTGGTAATATACTACTACTAATAATACTTTTAAACTTTTAACTTTGAGTTCCAAACATGTTACCTCTTCTTTCTGTACTTTTGAAGGCAAGAGGAGGTTCTGGAGATTTATTTAAAATTAATAGTTCTGTTTAACTTTTGTAAAAAAAAACTGTTAGAATTAATTTGTGGGTGACCAAATAAATATGTAAAGGCTACATATTTACAAAATCAGGAAATTATGTTAGAAAAATGCGTCTTTCTAACATATTTGAGTGCAATGTATGTTAGAAAGGAGCATTTTCTCAAACTTTATTTCTACTTTCATATAATCACTTTTCTCTATCGAAGAACAGCAACTATGAAATTAAATGTTACATTATTATATATTAGTGAATTACAACTTTAATTTTTATCTATAAGGCTGTTAAAAGTGTTTAAGTTCTACACTCGACAGAGATACTGCAGAATATCTAAATTCTCTAAAATAATTAAATTATTAAATTTTACAACATGATCGCGCAGCAATGAAAAGAGAAAGGCAAGTACGCGCCATTGTTTCCTTTGGTTCATGGTTTTTATATAGTCTTGAGAGTTTCATATGACATTTTTTTGTCATGCATTTATTATTATAACTAACTAACTTTATTATTATAACTAAGTGTTTTATAATACTTTAAAAAACGGAACAGAGCAATTTTGAGAAGAAAGTTATTGTTAAAATTTTTATTTTATATGCAGAGGATATTCATTTATGTATGTTTATGCTTTGAATGAAGAAGCAGCAAACAGGAGTACTTTTGTTCCTCTTTTTGTATATATTTTAATTTGATGGCAAACCCCATATATGCAAGGAATCATATCCCTTTTCGTGAGCAGTGGGAAAGAGAATTCCCTAAATTAAAGGGATTTTTACCTTAATCTTCTAGAACTACAGCGCGTGACAGTCGTACTGACCACTCATTATTGGTAAGAGCAACATAGTCTTGGCCAATCATCGGCTCGGTAATGACTTCTTGTTGACCAATGGGCTTCCAGGTGGAGGGATTGGTCACCCGAACATCGATTTAAACGGGTCAAACGTTGAGGCGCAGGTGACCGTTATTCTGTTTGCACCATATGGAATGCTTCCCACAAGCTATGGACACGCAAGGCAGGGGTGGTCACTTTTTGGCGCATCGTTCTCCGATTGGGTAATTCTACCGTTAGAGAAATCGACTCGGACAAACTGCAGGTCTCTGTGATCTAACTCTGTTTCGTTCATAACGAAAGTCATGATTTGAATATTTATTTGAAATGATCTAGCACAGGTGTGCGTGAGCCGTTTCGCGACAAACTGGTGTGAGGTAAGACAGAAAGATTAGCAGAAATAAACAGGGAGAAAAATACATGAATAATACTGAAATTTTAATCATGGAAATATAAATAAATGAAACTTTGAAAGGATGTTAAATTGCCTTTTTCAGTGCGGAAATGTGCAGTTGTGAAACATAGCAAACTAATAACGTAAAATATTAATATATTTTAATTTAATTTGTTTCGTATAGGTGGACTTGCGAAACTTATCTAAATGAATTAATCTAAAAAAGTAATTTCCTTCATTAATAAAATGAACTCAGATTATTATTACTCGCAATAAGAGATGGACGTATAACAACAAAGACATTTCCATTTTGTTACTTTTATCATGTAAACATTGTTTTCCCCATTAAGATGCTCCCGGTTAAATTTTTACGAGACTCTAATACCTTGTGTACAAGCAGTTAGTCAAATGCAGAGCACATTCTGAAGTACTTAACACTTTTGCTCGTATTACAATGAAATTAGAGAAAATATTAAGGAAAATTAATTAATTATGAAACCTCTTAATTTTGGTTTTTTATTTTAATTAGAATAAAAACACTACAAGCATAAAATACAACCCAGGCTGTTTCAAAACACAACGAAATACAAATGGATATTATTACTGCATTTATAAATCTGAATTTATGAAATCCTCTCGAAAATTAAATTTTACCTTCGTTATGTCATGTCCCTTTAACTAACAAATTAGGATACGTTAAAGGAGGATGAATGTTGGAATTCGTTCGAAATTCCAAAACTGCAATCCTTGATAAAAAAATGCAGTAATGACCAAAACTGTGGAAATCTTTCGGAAAAGGTATATCTTTTAAGTTTGATGGCTTATAACACTATTCTGTTTTTTGAGTAATATAGAATTATGTATCAATAAAAAGATAATTGAATCAAAAATATTATGCTGTAGCGTCGCGTCATGAACCGTGAATTAGGATCAGCTTGATGAAATGCTATCGGGGACAGCGTGATGAAATGCTGTAGGAATCTCTCAGATAAAATCATGGACATGTTTGTCTTTCTACGATTTTTGATTTAAACTTAACAATTGAATGACGTATTCAATATCTGTACGATTACTATTTCTTGCATTAACTAGTCATTTATAATTTCAGCCTTTGTTATAACTTTTAAGTTTTCCTTTTTCTCACCGGAAATGTAAATTAGTTACGGAGTATTTAAGCTGAGGTTTTTGGATTGTGAGACAGAGCGTATTTCTGCCTCTTGAGGCCACGTTACTAGGTTTCGCCGAAGTTATTCGGCTTTGCGTTATAGCTGCTGTTGTTTAAATTGCATGCCAGGGAGAAGTTCTGAGCCAACTTAGTTTTAAATTAGATTGTGCAGTTTGGTTGAATCTGATTGTTATTTTAAGTTACATTGCCACAAATGATAATCGAATCTGTGAGCAGGAGATGGGTGTTTATGTTAAAGCGCTGATTTAATAAAAAGGTTATTTTAACCTTCTCCAATCTCTATCGTTAACTTCAGCGATAATTCGCTCCAAGTCTGTTAGGAGTTTGATACTAGTCTGTGCTATTAAAGAAGATCAAAATCTATACATCTCGGGAAAAACATGAACAATATCTTAGTATTAACAACAAGGAAAACTCCATAGATGCGGACCGTGTCCATTCATTATCAAATCTTCAAATTATTTTTCTTAATTTTCAGTATTTTCTGCTTTCATCCTGTAAACACCCCGGGTTCAAACCAAAACTCACTTCTGAAACTTTATTTTCTGATTAGTATAGTTCCGATTGCCCGGAAGAACCTCCTGAGAGTTCGCTGAAGTACGTAGTTCTCTTCTCACAATTAAAGAAACTCATTAATTATAAACAAATGCTGTGATGTTAATTTATTCAATTATCCGTATTTTATTAAAGGTTATAACCAAAAAATTAGAGAAAAGAAGCTCCAGTTGCTAAGTTCTTGTGGAATAGTAAGTTGCTAAGTTACAGTGTAACCGATGAGCATGGGTATTTGAATTGCCAAGAAATCGTCGCCATGTTTTCACAATGAATGACGTCATGAATGAATGACTTGTATACATTATAAAAATACAGTGTAATGGTATTTATGAATGACATCATAAATGTTATTACAATGCATTTTTATAATGTATGCAAATTTCGATAGACTTCAACTAATGATGTGAATAATTTAAGTTCAAAGGAAGGCAGTTGTCGGTATGTTATGAGATTTTGATTTTTGTGTTATTTAATTTACTGAGCTTTTTAAACATTATAAAATTAAGAAAACAATACAGAGAATTGGCTATCACCTAAAAAGTGATATAAAATAGTTTTATTAAGTGAACGAAGTTACAGTTGGGAAGAAGTTGGAAGACAAATTGGTGGAAACTTAATCAAAGATGACACTTATAAATATTTGAAGATGTGTAAGGAGAATCATTCACTAAAAAAACAAAACTGGCGAAAGAAAAATAAAGAACACAATATCTAGTGACGTCAGAAAAAGTTCAGAGATTGTGCCTAGGAGACATAAGAAAATCAACTGGGTGTGTACAAGAAGAAATATGCGTAATTTAATTTTAAGTTGAATAAAAAGGACTTCTCAGCGCAGACTGCAAAAATTTGCTTTAAGTGCTAGAATTACACGGTGAAATTCTTTTCTATCTGTCAGAAGAAGATGGGAGGATTAAACTAGGCTAAAACTCACTTTAATTGGCCAGCGAAACGATGGGACAATGTTATTTGCAGCTGTGGTACCAAAATCTTGGCGTTTTATTTGTAGTGCCATAAAATATGTAAGAAGAAAAAAATGAAGATTTGTAACCTTGTAGAGACATTAGGCTATTTCGAAGCAGGAGACATGAAAAATGAACAACGCTTTCGCCGGGAATCGAACCACGGGCCTCTCGGTACCGCGTTGAGCGTGCTGACCACTACACCAAGAAGGCATGCGAAGAAGGCGGGAGAAATACCTTATAACCTTATGGCACTTTTGCTTTGGATTGCTTTAAAATGTTGTATTAATGTTACAGCTAGCTCTATAGAATATAATTATGAAGTGCCACTCGAGCTATCGAGATGGAAGTTCCGGAGTTATCGATATGGAAGGGATACTTCATGCAGATCAAGACTTAATAGCATTTAACATTTAATGTTCTTAACTCTATTAATAGTATGCCACGAATAAAACTGAATTTTGGGGATTAATGGAATGGCATTTAACATTAAAACTTAAAAAGTCTCTTCTGGAGTATTACAAACAAAATTATAAAGATAATAGTCTACTTGACGAAACTAAAATTCACATTTCTTAGATAATCTTATGAGGAATTATGACTCACTACTTTTTATCAAGGCAGGCATATAATCTTTAGCTTGCCGATTTGGGCAGCAATTTTCTTGTCGTTTCTTACTCCAGCATGAATAATCAACGGCTACTGCATCCAGTGGTTCCATCTACATGAATTGTCACGCTTATGACCAGACTCGGCTGTCGTTCTTCAGGTAGACTCAGGCAGGTTCCGATGTAAGACAACTGCAGGTTACCGACCGACTGACCGATTACCATTCTCCAGTTAACTACTTAAATCCCTACACTCTTCTCAAAATCCGCATAACCTTCTAAAGGGAAACAGCTCGTGATTAAGTTCGAAGTGATAGAACGATATGCAAATTGTCACAACCTGCATTACATTTACCGTGAAACATCCAGTTAGTGTCACAATATGGGTTTAAATGACATCAAAAGATATGGGCAGAATTTGTGGGATTAATGGAAATATATAAAAGGATTCATGGATATTTGTAATAAGATATTGAGGCCCAAACTGAAGTCTTCCGCACTTGAACTTTTCAAAGACAATGAAGTATTTATATTTTAAAGGGATTTCGCTTTATGTTCCACTGTGTACAAAAATTGTTTCAAGATAATCATATCCCACTGCTAGAACTGTCTGGAAATGGCCCAGATCTTAATCTATGCGTCGACAGAAAAAACTTGTTAAGAAAAAATATCTAATCAATAAAATTCCAATTAATAAAGCAATGCATGAGTCTTTGTTTCATAGCGCTATAAAGGCGTGATAAATGCTAAAAGTACTGAGTTAGGTATTAAATGACATAACACGAATTTTTGCATATTTAATTTTTTCTATGTGTTTCACTTTTCTTCTTCATAACTGCTGCTCTCGTCAATAACCATTATAAATATCATTACATTATATTTTTCCTTTGCTTCTATTAATCTACTCTTCCTCCTTCCCATTATCAAATACTAGGCAAGCTTAAGTATTAATCAAAAAAAGTTCTCGTTCTGTAAAAATATCGCAGTAGGACTAACCCTTTTTTAAATGTGAATCTCTCAAAATAATGTACATGA
>KK112261.1:0-15380 GCA_000611955.2 Stegodyphus mimosarum | reverse complement strand
AGACGATGTTTTCAAATATAATTGGGTTCGAATGCCATTTACTTTTGATGTAAGTGATTTGCATGAGGAATTTGTTAATATTAATCAATTTCAAGAACAATTAATAGAAATACAAAGTGACCAAGCACTTCGATACAATTTCTACAAAAACGCTGAATCTTTATGTGCTTTCTGGTTAAAATTAAAAACCGAAAAGCCAATAATTGTTAAAGAAGCCCTAAAAGTATTATTGCCCTTTTCAACAACATATATGTGTGAGGCTGGTTTTTCGGCTCTGTGTGTAATCAAAAACAATTACCGGAACAAGTTAAATCCTGAAATAGATATAAGGTGCTCCTTGACAAGCATTCAACCGAGGTTTGAAGATCTTTCAAAATGTATTCAAGCACAAGGTTCTCATTAAAACTGAATGACTTGCATTTAAAATTTAAAAGACTTAACGTATGTATTGATATTTCTTTTTTTTAGGAATAAGTTAAAATGTCAATTATTTTCAAAAAGTTATAAATATATTTTAATTTGGCCAATAAAAATTATTAAAAACACTTGATTATTATTTAAATTTTCCTTGGATCGAAATGTACTTTTGTTTATCATTATTATTAAAAAATAAATAAAAAATTTGTAAGTTAAAAAAATCATCATCGTAGGATTGAAGATTTTTTAAAAATACGATCTAAAATAAAGCAATGAAAAAATTTTGACTTTTTTTTGGGTCGCGACATGAACATATTTCTCAAATTTGGGTCGCGGCTTAAAAAGGTTAAGAACCACTGCTGTAGAATTATCAACAATTTAAAAATTGTTTGAGTGAGGCTAAGCCTAATTTTTGTTTACTATAGCAAACATATTTGTTTACATTTGAAACTTGGCAGAATAGTGGATTTGTTGCCAATCTAGAGAAAAGAAGCTTTGCAACAACAAAGTAACGTCTTCTTTTATTATTGCGAGTTAAATTATGCATTTTGGAATTATCAATTAATTTACTGAATTATCCCATATATTGAGTCAGCATAGCATCCACAACAAATTAAATTAGTTTCTATGCCTTCACTGTGTTTTTTCCGAGTAAGACCCAAGTAAACTTTCAGTTTTTTGCACCGAAAAATCTGCCTTCGAAAAATTGCTTGTTTTTGCGTAGCAACTCCAATTTTAATTGTAAAAGTTGTTCTTTAAATTGTTTTAACTGTATTTATGTTTGATATTTTTCTGTATTTTTCAATTTTTAATAAGAATATTTTGAGTTTTTAAGTATTTTTCCCTTGCCGCGAAGTGAGAATTGAATTAATTGAGTGAGAAATATATCTCTAATGAAATTCAGGAAATAAGTTTAAATGAAATGCAGGAAAAAATGCATATAATTTAATATTACGTACAGGGAAGTTATGTGGTGTACGCATCAGAGTTTTTGAAATACATGAATTAAATTCTTAAGCATTATTGAATTTTGATTGAAGAAAAGGCCAGTAAGTAACATTCGCTATAACTATTATTCACAGTAATTAACATTTGCTGTCAGTTTCTATGGAATGATTGTGTTTTCTTTCTTTCGAAGTGTTGCTGTAATGCAACCAGCAATTAATTTGCTCTTGTTATCGAGTTAAAGTTTCAAACTGGTAATAAGTAGCACATGTTTTTAAGACAACTAATAATGTATGATAATAGAAGATCGTAATTTTGCATAATTGTAAAATCTTACGTCATGCGTATTGGTATAATACCATCTTTTGACAATCCTTTTCTATAACACTGAAGAGGAATGATTGTATTCACTACAAGAATTTCGTTGAAAATGGGAATTTCAGCCACTTCATTTGCTAGAAAAAGTTGTTTCAAAACGCCTGCAGAAACAATTCTCTGGGAAGATATCCAAAACTATGTCTTAAAAAATGAAGTTTTTTTTAAACAATTTTTTTATAATTAAATAAGTTCAAAAGTCTACATGCAATATTAATTTACGTTGCTGTGCTGTAACATCTAATTTTTCCGCTACATCTCTAATTGCCATTTTGAACAGTTCGCGTAAAATTTTATTCCCTGTGTGTAGGAATTTTTAGAATTAATTCTTAAACTAGAGGTCTATTGTAACTATTTAACTTGAAACTATTTCTTGGGGCAAACTCTAATCCGAAGATCAGATTGCGAACTTTACGCGGTGTTCTTTTTCTCCACTTTTTAAAATGTGTCAAAGGTTAATAAAAATAATTCGGTTATTTCGAATTTGATGATATAGTTTAAAGAAATAAACTAAAATTTTATTTTTCCTCAAATCTGTGCCGCTTAAAACCATTTAATTAAACGCAAGTAACGTAACATTTTGTTAAATACTAAGTTGTAAAATACTAGTGGTCTAAACAAATTAGGCATTGCGTTGTGTTTTAATTTTTTTATTTTTTAAGTTTCGTTTCAATAACCCGAAGAGCCTTGCTACTGGTGAAACTATGTTGTGTTATCAGAAATTCAAGTAAACACATAAAATCAATAATACTAACTTAGTTTATTACTTTCCTTAAAACACTGATATCAAGCAAATTTACTACCATAAAATTATACTGGTCTCCGAGAACTACCAACATTAATTTAGAAAACAAATTGCTAAACATTTATATAGTTTTTCACAAATACTGAGAACTTAGACAATAACCACTTCAATTCAATAACTATTTGTTAAGAAATAACTATTTTCATGAGTTAAGATTTAAATTAAAATTTTCTATTTCATTTAACAGTTGTAAGGTTCTTACACCTTATTTATCCAAGAACATGTAAAAATTCTAATAATTAAGTACAGAGTTAAGTAATTATAGTATTGCACCAAAAGGAAAAAAAAATTAGATTTTTAACTAGAGCAATTTAAGACTGCTCACAAATTTCTTCAGATCTCAGTTAAATCAATAAATCCTCAAAGATATTAAAGATTTAAAACTTCTATTAAACCAGTGAATTTTGAACGAAAAAAAAATTTCTTTAAGAATTTAGGTTAATTAAACTTCAAAACACTTATCTGTCAAGATGGTACTTGAAGAAATGTTAGGAATTAGGAATTAGGAACGGGGAAGACGGGCACCACACCTTGAAGAAATGTTAAGAAGACTGAAATATTGCGACTTGAAGATGCAGGTACGAAGACACGGGTCAATCAATTGACGGCTGCATGACGAAGACCGAACCGCAGAAGATTACTCGACGTAGGAACTTGTAGTTGTTGCTATGAGTGACGTCCTTCTGTATTATAAACTTCAGATCCATCAGGGAAACTCAGGTCAGAACACAGGTTGCTTGGCTATTGTTCTTTTAAATTGAAGAGGCGGACGGAGTCTGACGAGCAAAATTTAGACTAAAAAGGTTCATCAAACGGTAGAATTGATGAAGAGTAAATTTCTTTCCATTTTGAAGGACTGTTATTTCTTTTGAAGTTGAAGAACAAGCATGGAAATATATTTTCCATTCATTTTGAAGTACGTTATTTTCGACTGTAGTATTATTTCCATTTCATTGTTGAAGAACCATTATATCTATTGATGTTTAGTAGAAGATGAGATCCTTTTCATGGTTGAAGCAGTATTAAAGTAAAGTTTAGAAGTCAAGAAGTAATATGCAAGTGAAAGGTAACATAAGCCCCCGTTAAAAAAGCAAATTCATCCTCCCTGTAGTAGAAAGTGCTCAAGGCACCCGAGAAAATATCTCTCGTCAACCGAATGCAAAAGCGAAGACGTCCCAAGAGCGCGCAATCCCACCTGCACACCCTTTTTGTCAGGTCTGGACACTAGATATCGCCAAAACTCGCCAAAAGGGTGAACTCTACACCTCGAACAAACCCCTGCTACAAACCTCCAAAAAATCGAGCAGTTGAACTGGAACAAAAATTCGAATCTCGCCAAGCCCGCCAAAGGAAGAACCAAGAATTCGACGTAAGCGTGGGAAAACTAACAAACCTAAGGCAACGGACAAAATTCCTAAGCAAAGGCTTAGAAATCAACTGCAAAAGTGACGCTTTTCAATCCTTTCCCCCTCAACCAAAAAAATCTCACGAAGTGCAAACTTTCGTTAAATAATTAGCTGTAACTTAAAAACTAATTAAGCTAGAGACTTGAAAGTACTCTTAAATTAAAAGGCTAATTTTTCTGCATCCAATGATATAAGTTAAATGAGAATCAACCTAAGTTAAGTAATTTTAAATCAAGTTTATTACGTAGGAAAGCACCTAATTCCATTGTCTGTTTCAACGCGTTTACGAGTAACCAGTGAAAGAGACGTACAAATCTTTAAGTACCAAAACCCCTAATTAAAATTAAACCAAAGCAAATATAAATACAAGATATTAAATAAAATAACGTTGTGTAGCATAAATTTAGAATAATGAAAATTAAATCTTAAATAATTAAGTCAAACTTAAATAATTAAGTGTTACGTGAAAATTGCTACACAACAATTTCTTCTCTGCCTCTGTCTTGAACAATCTGAAATAAAAGGCCGAGAACAGCAACAAATAACTTGTTTCAATTTTCAGACAATTTTTAAAACAAGTCATCAGATATTACTGCGTCAATTCGGTTAAAAGTAAATTATTTAAAAGTTTTATTTTTTATACTTTTTGGAAACTTTCGGCTTTCTAGCATTTCGATCTTATTCAGTTCAAAAGTTGAATAAACCTTTATATACAATTGTGATGAGCTTCTAACAGGGACATTCTTAACACAGCTGCTAGTAAGCAGCTGTGTTAAGAATGTCCCTTTTTTATATTTACTCACCAGTTTGCCGAATTATTTAAATAAAAATAATCATCTTAACAATACTGATTGACCACTGATTACACTTTAGCCGCTGTATTGGCAATATTTTGCAAACATTCGGTTTGATATCTCATGTTATTTTTTATTTAATAAAATTTATTGCTATTTATATAAAGTTGTTCATTTCTTCAAAAAGAATACCTTCTTGTTCTGTACAAAAGGGGGAAAATCCACCCGATTAAATGAAATACTACTTAGATGAAGAAAAATAACACTGGATCAAAGAATCTTGAAACCAAGCAGTGGTATGCTATGGGATCATAAACTAGTTCCCAACTCGTAACAGCCATAAAACGAATTATCGCTGAGTTTGAAGTAACTACAGAGACTTTGAAAAGGTTAAGCAGCCTTTTTATTAAAACAGAACCTTGAACATCCTTCTTGTACTGACAGAATGAACCGCCACTTGTGGCGATGTAACTAAAAATAACAGTAAATTTTAAATTTAAGATGTACATAGTCGGTCACGGCCACACAATTAAATATAAATCTGAGCTGTCTCAAAAACTCTAACCGGCCTATCAAATTTAAACGTAGGCAGGAATAACGCAAAGCCGAATAATTAAAACTCATCAGAGCTGGCAGCACTAACATAACATGGTCACGAGAGATAAAAACACGCTGTGTCTTACAATCCAAAAAGCTCAGCCTAAATACTGTCTCATTTACAATCTGGTCAACAAACGGACAGGAGAAGTTATAATAAAAGTTGAAATTAGAAAACAACAAGTTAATAATAATAAATCTTTAAAGTATTTTAAAGAAAATTTTACTATTGTTTCGTTTTTCAGTTACGTCAAATATGTTTTATATAATAGACAAGTTTTTTGTAGGAAAAACTCTTACCTTGCCTTATGCTAAAAGAGATGAGTAAAAAAAAAAAAAAATGTCAACTCCTAACACTGTATAGGGAAGCCTAAAGATATGGTATTTAATTTTTTTTTCTTTTGAATTTTATGCGGCATAAAAGCGAAGTAGGGGATGCTTAATGCTCCTGCTATGTGTTAGCATGAATGAGAGCATTGGTAACCTGCAATGCTCAGCAAGAGCATTATCGCGAACAATCTCCTACCTCTAACTGTGACTTAGAGGAACTCTTAAGTTTTGATTTCGATGTAGCCGCGTGAACTGTAGTGTGTGTGCGTAGTAGCTTTCTGTATCTGCTTTAGATATGTGCTTGTATCTTTAATTTCTTCATTAAATGTTTCAGATATAAAGTTTTTATAGCGTATTTTGATGACCATAGGATTTTTAGCAAATATATTCACCATCATCGAACTCGTTTACTGAAGCGGTCGAAGAAGCCTGTAAAAAGGTGAGTAATCACCGTTTCTTTATTGAACTCTTAATTTTTTGACATCATATGGCATCCCTGCCGGGATGGTGTAATGTTTTGCTATTATTGAAAAATCTAATGTGTTCATCAAATATATTGATTCAGTATTGAATATTTGAAACATTTTGATCAGTCAAAAATGAGTGAAGAAATTATAACTAAATTGAAAAAGAAACGCGGCACATCTAGATCAGCAGTTACTAAAATTCTTAATAAGATAGAATCGGATCTGTCCGAAGATAAAATTAATGTAAATGAATTGGAAGAAAATTTAGAACTGCTGAATTGTAAAGTCGATATTCTGAAGTCTGTTGACAGTGAGTTAGAAGCGGTTTTAAAACCGGAAGAAATAGAATCTCACTTACAAAATGTTGATGAATATCTAGATAAGATAATTTTGTGCAGATTTAGAGCGAACAAGAAAATTAATGAAGTTAAAAATCAAAATTTATTGATTAATTCACCTTTGAAAAGTACACAAAATTTAAATGAAGAAATTCCTATGAGAGAACATGTTTCCAAAGCAAGTGTTAATGTCAAACTTCCTAAGCTCACAATCACTAAATTTTATGGTGACATTAGTCAGTGGCTCACATTTTGGAGCTCATATGAATCTGCAGTGCATGAAAACGAAACTCTAACAAAAATTGATAAATTTAATTATCTGAAAGCTCATTTATGTGGTTCCGCATTAAATACTATTAATGGTTTCTCGATTACATCTGATAATTATGATAAGGCTGTCAAATTATTAATTGACAGATATGGAAGAAAAGATGTTTTAATAAATACTCACATGAGTAATTTGTTAAATATTTCCCCTCTTAAACATTCGAATGATGTCAGAAGCTTTCGAAATTTACTAGATAACTGTCAAACACAAATTCGCAGTTTAGAATCTCTTGGAATTTCTTCAGACACTTATGGTAACTTGTTATCTCCTGTGATTTTAAAATGTTTACCCTCAGATCTAATTTTTGAATTTAATAAATATACAGGAAACTCTGAATATAAAGTTGAAGATTTAATCACCTTTTTGAACACTCAGTTAAGCGCGAGAGAGAAAATTGGCACTTTGCCAGATAACTCTCGAAACGCAGTCGAAAGATGTGTTAATGCTGATTCATTGGGAAAATATAAACAAAAATGTAATCGAATGGGTAAAGAAAAAATTCCAACTTCCGCTGATCTATTGAGTTCAGAGGTGAATGAAAATATGAAAAGTACTTGTGTATTTTGTAATAAATTTCATGATTCTGAAAGATGTGATTATGCACGCAATATTAGCATTGAAGAAAGAAAATCTATTTTAATGAAAAAAGGGGTTTGTTTCAGGTGTTTGAAACAAAATAAACATTTATCAAGACAGTGTAAAGTAAAGGTAATTTGTGAACTATGTAAGGGACGACATTTTGATATTATGTGTTTTTCAACTCAAAATAATTGTCTTAATAAAACAGAAGCTAAATGTGAAAAAGAAATAAATGAACATACTGTTTTATCAAATTCTTGCACAAAGGAAGTGTATTTGCAAACTTTAATTGTTAATATAACAGAAAATGGGAAAGAATATTTGGTGCGCATAATCATAGATTCAGGGAGTCAGAAGAGCTACATAAGCAAATTTCTGGCTGAAAAATTGGGTTTGAAGTTCCTAGGAGAAGAAACAGTGGTACATGGTCTATTTGGGGGTGTTGAAAAAATAGAAAAACACAAAAGGTATCTTGTGAAGCTATCTAGTATTGATAAAAAATATCAGGTACAATTTGAGGCTATGGATCAAAAGAAAATTTGCTCGAATATTCCTAGAATTGGAGACAGAGACTGTATAGCAGCCTTAAAGGAACTTGGAATATTTGTGAGCGATATTGCTTTAAATGAGAATTCATGTCTATTTGAGAAGAATTCAAATGAAATACATGTCCTTATTGGAGCAGATTTAGCTGGGAAATTATATACAGGGGAAATAAAACATTTGTCTAAGGGGTTGGTAGCCATGAATACCAATTTAGGCTGGACAATTTTGGGTAAGGGTAGCAATGAAAACATAAATGACAGTTCCTTGTTAGTACTCTCGTTGCATGTAAGCAATGCTCAAATATCGGATCTTTGGAGTTTAGATTCTTTGGGAATAACTGACCCTATTGAAAAGAAAACAAAAACAGAATTAGAAGAGCTTGCTTTTAAACATTTTAAGGAAACTGTTGAAAGAGATGAAGAAGGTAGATATCAAGTAAGAATTCCCTGGTTGGAAGGCCATCCTCCATTGTTAGACAATAAAGATTTATGTAGGAAAAGACTTAATAACACAGTGAGATCCCTTCATTCTTCGTGTAAGCTAGAAGCCTATCAACAGGTATTTAGTGAGTGGGAAAAGGAAAATATTATTGAACGAATAAATTCGAGTGAGGATTCGAATAAAGAGGAGAACTTAAGTATTCACTTTTTGCCACATCGAGCGGTCATAAAAGAAAATTCCACAACTAAAATAAGACCAGTTTTTGACGGATCAGCTAAAACTCGTAATTCGGTGTCTCTCAACGATTGTATCGAAAAGGGACCTAATTTGATTGAACTCATTCCTTCAGTCCTGAACCGTTTCAGATGGGGAAAGATAGGAGTTATAGCGGATATCCGAAAGGCTTTTTTACAAATAGGCTTACATGAAAATGACAGAAATTTTCTCAGGTTTTTATGGTGGCAAGATGGAAACCCAGCTTCTGAAATTTGCTACAGACATCGTGTAGTATTTGGCCTTTCCTGTAGTCCTTTCCTTCTAGCTGCTGTATTGACACACCATTTTGATCAAACAACTGAGGAAGAGGAACTAGCGAGAAAAATTAAAGATTCGATGTACGTCGACAATTGCGTAACTAGTGTGGATTCTTTTGAAGAGCTTAATCTTTTCCGGTCAGGATCTCAGAAGTTGTTGAGTTCAGCTAAATTTGATCTACGGGGCTGGGTGCACACTCGTCCACCTTCTCCCATAGATAACTGCGAAGGAAAAGAAGAAGTTTCAGTTTTAGGACTATCTTGGAATCCTCATGATGATACGTTGTCGATTGATTTAAAGACATTTACCGATCAAGAGACAATTTCAATAACTAAAAGAAAGATCCTTTCGTTGGTTCATACAATTTTTGATCCTATTGGTTTCAGTTGTCCCTTCACACTAATACCAAAGTTATTGTTGCAAGAGTGTTGGAGACTTAAAATCTCGTGGGACTCGGAATTGCCATCAGAGATTGCAACAAAATACCAGAAATGGAAAAATCAACTGTCAGAGCTCAAGAAGATTAAAATTCCTCGAAGACTATCAGTTTTAGAACTTCAGCATGAAAATTTATCGTTACATGTGTTTTGCGACGCATGCCAGTCTTCATATGCAACGTGTATTTTCTTGAGAGTCGAAGCAAAGAATGCAGTAACTTGTCAGCTAGTGCAAGCAAGATCCAAGGTTGCTCCTCTTAAAAGGGCAAGTATACCCCGTTTAGAACTACTTGCTTGCAGTATTGGTGCTAGATTAGCCAACACTGTTAAAAGGGACTTGAGATTAGACGATATAGAAACGTTCTTCTGGTCTGATTCGATGGATGTCCTTTACTGGATAAAGAAGAAAGATAATTGGGGTGTGTTTGTTTCTAATAGGGTGACAGAAATCAGAAATTTAACATCAACTGATCAATGGAATTATGTACCAGGAGTACAAAATCCGGCCGATCTTCCGTCTCGAGGGTCTTCGGCGCAAAAACTAGCTAAAGGAAAATGGTGGGAAGGTCCTACCTGGCTAAGATATTCAAGAGACGAATGGCCAAATTTCGAACTCATACCAAATGAAGAAACTATAAATTCAGAAAGGAAGAAGATTATAGTATCATCTGTAAACGAAGAGAAACTAGATTTCTTTTATCGGGTATCTTCCTACAAGAAGATAATTAGAATTACAGCATGGATTTATAGATTCTTCAAGAATTCTAGACGACCTGTCGATAAAAGTCAAGGGTCATTAACGGCGAGTGAAATTCAGAAAGCAGAAAATATTATTTTAAAGAAAGTCCAAGAAGACTTTTTACTTGGAAAAGAAGACAAACGACTACGGTCCCTTACCACAATTACCGATTCAGAAGGATTATTAAGAGTGAAGACAAAAGTTTTTATGCGGAAAGATGAAGAAAATTTTAGACTTCCTGTAGTATTACCTTCCGATCACCACGTTGTTAAAAGTTTAATAATGTGGAAACATCAAGATCTGGGACATGCCGGCGTTCAGTATTTAATGTCAGCATTGAGAGAAGATTATTGGATATTGAAGAGTAGAAAAACAATAAAGAAAATAATAAAGACATGCACTGTCTGTAAAAGGTACAATGCAAAACCTGTTAATGTGTCTGCAGGATTTTTACCAGAAGATCGTATTCGAGAAGCTTTTGTTTTTGAAGTCATAGGAGTAGATCTTTGTGGTCCTCTGTATTTAAGAAATGGATCTAAGAGTTGGGCAGTACTGTTTACTTGTGCCGTTTATCGGGCTGTCCACATTGAACTAGTAACATCATTGTCTACGGACAGTTTCATTCTAGCTTTGAGAAGATTTATTTCGAGAAGAGGTCGTCCTAGCGTTATCTATTCAGACAATGGAACAAATTTGGTGGGAACAGCTAACGAATTGAAATCAATTGACTGGTCCAAATTACAGGAGTTAACATCGTTTAAGAGAATTACCTGGAAATTCAACCCACCGTCAGCACCCTGGTGGGGTGGCTTCTGGGAGCGTCTGATTGGCATGTTAAAAAACATACTTAGACGTGTCCTAGGAAATGCTCGTCTAGATTATGAAGACCTATACACAGTACTCTGCGATGCTGAAAATGTCATGAATAATAGACCATTGACTTATATATCTGAAAATAGCAATGATCTTATACCATTAACACCTATGATGTTCTTGCAAGAAATAAAAGAATCAGGTGTTCCAGATTTAGATCTAATTGATTCCAAAAAGGCTAATAAGCGTTATGCTTATAGACAGAGAATTAGACAACAGCTCAGAAAACGATTTAGAATCGAATATTTAGGACAGTTGAGAGAATATAACAAGACCGTAAAAGAATACAATTTAGAAGAAGGAGATATCGTCCTTCTTGGAGATGATAACGTGAAAAGAAACAACTGGTGTTTAGCCAAGGTGATTAAAATGTATCCAGGTAAAGATGGGAAAGTACGTGTGGCAGAAGTCAAGACCAAACATGGAACTTATTTGAGACCTGTCCAGAAATTATATCCTTTAGAACTCAAAGACAATGACAAACTGTTAAAGAAGAATAATCCCGATGTAGTGACCAGTGACTGTAGTTCAACTCCTTCTGCAAATCCTTCAAGGGATCCTGAACATCTTAATAATAATGAGGTTGTCACTCAAATATCACGATTTGGACGTCCCTTGAAAAAGATACAACGAATGAACTTGTGACTTTGAATTTGTTGAGCTTCAGATATAAATCTCTGAATCTCAAAAGGGGGGAGAATATCGCGAACAATCTCCTACCTCTAACTGTGACTTAGAGGAACTCTAAGTTTTGATTTCGATGTAGCCGCGTGAACTGTAGTGTGTGTGCGTAGTAGCTTTCTGTATCTGCTTTAGATATGTGCTTGTATCTTTAATTTCTTCATTAAATGTTTCAGATATAAAGTTTTTATAGCGTATTTTGATGACCATAGGATTTTTAGCAAATATATTCACCATCATCGAACTCGTTTACTGAAGCGGTCGAAGAAGCCTGCAAAAAGGTGAGTAATCACCGTTTCTTTATTGAACTCTTAATTTTTTTGACAAGCATACAAAAGCCTTTACAATTATCTGGTAAGAAGTTAAAAATCTTTCTCTCTTTGCATTTTTCCTATCCCCCATCCATTTCCTTTAAGCCTCCATAAATATTTGTGTTAATTGGATTGAAATACCATTCCTTTTCTTCTTATATTTTAACAGTATCAGCTGTCGAACATTATTTTAATAGCTTAAAAATAGCAAAGATTAATAGATAAATAGCAAAGATAGAATTTTTTACAAGTTTTAATATTTAGTATTATTTTCTTAATAAATCTTACACGACTTAAGTCAAAATTAAATGTCAATCGTTAAATTTTCAAGTTAAGATCATAAAAATGTTTTAACGAAGCAATTTAATAATAATTAAAAAAAATTCATGCGAAATGAATCATTATTATTTGAAATATGTTATTTGAAGCTGTTCTTTTTCTATTCGTTCACGAGAACGAAATTCCTTTCTGTTTCTCTTTAAAAAAAAATAAATAAATACTTTATTTAGAGTTAGTGTTGATAAATAAAGAGCATAATTTAATGAGATGTATGGATCATTTAATTAAAATACATTTAAATTTATTCTAATCTCTAATCTCTAATTTTTTTTCTTCTTTCTTTTTCTTTTCTTTTTTTTAACATTCTGCTGATTTTTCATTATAACTGATATGTAATCCGCATTCCTTATACCTGTTGTTTTTGCAAATTTCATTTCGTTTCAAAGGTCAACATTTTCTTTTTTATAAATGTAAAACACAATTTAATAATCATGATAAGTAAGAAATGCGTATACTTTCTAATACGCAAAGTCATTTATTTTTAAAAGGTGAACGAAACGGTTAAGAATCCTAAATTCTTACAAATAATTTACGTTTAATGTTTCTAATATTACTCACTAGATGGCAGCAGTGTATGCATATTCTTAAACTGAAATTCTCAGTTTTCTCATCAAATGCTATTATACTCAAGCAATGGTCTAAGTAGGCTATATAGTAAAATTTATATGTTAGAGAAAGAATTAATGGTAATAAAAAAAGGAAAATCTGAATGGTTTCAGATTTTAAATTACGCTCAAAGAGGCGTTTCTTTAACATTTTGTGTGTTACCTTTATTTATTAAATATCATGTTCTTCGCGCTATAACCCTAAATTCAGTTCAAGAGCCATATCGCAAAATAATTTTAAAATGAACATATCTTTAAAATTTCCGATACACAGTCTCACGAGCTGGTGATAAAAATGTTTTTTCTGTACAACATTGCCATTACTCGCTTTGAAATCCTTGAGATTGTTAATCAAAAATTCATTAACGTTTTACAAAATACGAAATCGATAATAAGACAAATTCCAAATTTCAAATTTTGGCTTCCAGATACCCACATTAGGGTGAAAACGCTCAATATTCAAAATTTGATGGCTGTAGGTACCGTTGTTTTATCACAGTGGGAGAAACATATGCACATTTATGCAGATTCTTCATTATTTAATTTCTTTAAATATAATACATGGCGATAATATTTGGTGGCAACAATTTGAAAACTGAAACAATGCTTTTAGTGAATCAACGTAAAATGCCAAAACAAAATTATTAGTCCTTCTGGGCAAATTGACCTTTGGACTAAAAATAATAGTAATATTAAATTAAAAAAGTGCTCTGTAGATGCTGATAGCTGTTATCAATGCTACTGGATATCGCCCCTCCCAGGTTTTTGACGAAAGGGCATAAATCAGAACAATTATATGTATTAATTTTAAATTTTAAATTCCTGTCTTTAGTTTTAACTTTTGTTACAACAAAATTAGGAACTAGTAACTAAAAATGCTTTGTTAATTAAAATCAACGAAGTATTTTATAAAGATAATTATATACCATTTTAAATGTTGTAAATAATTTTGTGTAGTCATAAAATGCTAGCAGATATTTGGTTTTCTTTATTACTTAGCCTCACGAGCGGCTAAGTGGTGCGATCGGTGAATACTGGTAGCTACTAGATCCAGGTTCAGACACGGCCAACTGGAAGAATACGAAGGTTATGGTTTAGATCGCGGTGAAAGGACTGGCTGCAGAGAGCTTTCGCTGTTTTCCCCCATGATTAGAGTGATTACGAGCTAGCATTTATTTCTGAAGAAAAGCGTTAATTTCAACATTTTAAAATTATATTATTATTTTTCTCGTTACTTTGTTTGCAAAACCTTAAGTTGGGAGCTCAATATTATAGGAAACCGAGAATTGTTTTTCAGTGATAATCACGGTTAGGTGTCATTTTCGAATCCCCATGCACTTCGTTTCAAATTTTAACTACTTTCTCCCTGTAACGCATTTAATATTGAATGTAGTAGTCACTCTTAAGAGATAATTTAATTAAATTTCTCATTTGCAACGAGTCTTCGTTAACTAAATAAAACTATATCTCATATTGCATAAACCTAAAACAATCCTCGATCCTTGATGATGATCTTATTCTGAAACACCTTGTTCTGAAATGATATATGGCACACTAAATAGCTCAATACATTTTCTACAATTATGTTATTTTATTTACGAGTTAACTGTAAAAGAAGTATGCGAACTTAAAGACTATTTAAATTCGATTTCGTTTTAAAGAAAAGTCCTATGACAGGCTACTTGAATAATTTATTTATTTAAGCGACGAAATTTCCCGCAAATAGAATAGAATAATTTGCCGCTCGAAAAACAAAGACGTCAGTTACACTCTCCATTGAAATTCATTGTGCAGTTTCACAAAATCAATTCAATTTTATCGATATTCCTACTCATATCTAGAAGAGAAATGTTCATTTTACCACACGCTGACACAACATATATTGATGAAATTTTGTGTCATTACATTTTGATGTTCTCCCTTTATAAATTTTCATGCGAATCTTAAGATACACTGAAAAATAAGCATTTCATTTGTTTAAACATCGTTGAAATTATTATGTTTGAAATGTTAAATGATAAGCTGCCTTCTATAATTTTAGCTAATATAGCAGTTTTCACGTTTAAATAAATGACTAGTATTTTACTGATTGTTCATTAAATGTTTACTAGAAAGAAAATGGGCATAAACGAAAGAAATGCTGATATTCTTTGTCTTTTCAAAATGAATTATGAATTGATTGACTAAATAAGGCAAAGAACTTGAAAGCCATCTACCTAAGAGAAAGCATGCTTTCGGGAAGGCTCTTCTAAGCGATATTATACCGTATTTACGTTCTGTATAGAGAAAACTGCGTAAACACATGAGTATTTTCGTGGGTTTCCCCATGTGTAACGTGTATATGAACCAGTTTCCCTCAAGAAACATTCCTCCAAGTCCATTCCCCAAGTCCTCCAAGAAAGCATTCAACCCCTTAGGCAGATACACTTTTGTGCAAAAGTTAAGGACGAAGTCGAAAAATTAGCATATCAGCTGAACGAAGAGGCAGAGCGG
>KK112259.1:197109-287809 GCA_000611955.2 Stegodyphus mimosarum | reverse complement strand
TATCCATACACCTGAGCGGAGGCATACAAAGGTGTGATACGGCAGACGCCATTTTGTAAGACATGTCCCAACAAGAAATGGATGATGTCATTCCAAACACGTGGTTCAAGCGTGGTTCCAAACACGTGGTATTCCAAACACGTGGCTCGTTGCCACAAACCTAAAAAAATAGTGTCGTTGCCACAAAAAGCAAAAAACTTTGAAAAACTCGTTGCCGTAGAATAACAACGAAACTTTGAAAAAACCCGTCTACGTCACTTCCGGGGGGGAATCCAATCTGTTAACGTCACTTCCGGCTGTCACGCGATCCAAGATGGCGGAGGCGGCACATCAAAGGCACGAACCCCCGTTGCGTCATCTATTGTTCTCTTACGTCATCCATTGTTCTATTACGTCATGGCGGCATCCTTTGACCGCACGAGGACCCCGGCTTACTACTAATGTATTAAACTCACTCAACAGCCTAGTGTTCTTTTCTCCTTCTGTGGCAAACACTTTTCAAATAAAAGAATGCTGCAACTAAATATTAACGCTATGTGTAATTTTTAAAAGAAATAATATAGCAAATATTATTAACATAACGAATATAAAAAGAAATATATGGACATAACCAGGAATCCTCAAGATATGTTACTTTTAAAAATTTCGTGATTATGAAGTTATTGATCTGTGAATACGAAACACTATATATATATGACAAGTCGATGTATTACGAAACGCTGCAATATTTTCAAATCAAAGTGTGGCAACGGATGTGTACATGTGAACGTATAGTTATCATTGTCCATTGTATGGGAGAGTACAATAGCAAAACATGTTCTGTGTTTGTAATTAATACTGAGCCACAAAGTTTGTCAAGAAATTTACATTTTAATTTAAAACGATCAACCGGAAATGAAAGTTCGTTGTTACTCCGCCAGTTCCATGTCCTAACATGAGATAAGCGGGAGGTTGTGTGCTCGTCACTCAGATTTTTTACATTTTCGATATTTATCCGTTTTGTTAATTACTGATTAAAACTAACACCAGACGCATCACGTTACCTTACATTAATCGAGGGACATGTCACACCTCTTTCTCGAAGGCCACTCAGTACCATGGAGGCAAAATAAAATTACACAATTGCGATTTTCCTTTTCGGCCCCAAGGGATAAACTTTTGATAGTACTCTCCGCGCACACACGTCAGGAGATCAAAAATTATTACCGTAAAGACCCTTAGGAAATAATAGACTTGTAGACAGTTTGTCTGCTTGTTATTCTTTTACCAAATTCAAGGGCAATAGTAAAACTAAAACGCGCAAGAAAAACCTTTTTTAAGTTGCCCTTGGCAAATCGCCACTTAATAATGAGTGTTTTCATACTTTTTGAGATTCTATAAATTCAGACCTCTGAGTAATTGACAGTCCTGCCCTAAGTAGCATTTTTTTTGCAAAACAACTTCTATTACTTTGGATACTTACGCCTCAACAGCTGTGAACCATTTGGACTCGTTGAATCAGGAAACACCCTCTATTAAGTTATCTTTGATAATGTGTTCCGCCACAAAGACTAAGGCACTACTGTTTCATGTTCAACAAGTTATTGTTCAGTTCATTAAGTTTACAAGATGATAGTGACCAATATTTATAACAAATCTGAATATAAATATGTATAGCACAATGGATCGTCTTACCCAGTTCAAGGATTAATTACTTATTTATAACAGGTGATATTTAGAAAAAAACCTTAAATTGTAACGTTGAAAATTTCAAGACCTAAGAGCTACGGACAGCCTTTCCTCAGACGTCCAATGATGATCTATTGCAGCCGTACTTTGAAATTGAAGATTCATTTAAACGGTTTTACTTTAAATTTTAATTCAGTAAAAATTTCTTTTATTTATCTCTCTTCTATATAATAAATTATTCTTCATTCTTATATGTATTCTTATGTAAAAATGTGTTAAGATATAAGTTTCGAAAGGAGCAAGCTTCCTTGCTCTAATTTTTAAGAAAATTCATTTTAACATTAGACATGTGCTTAGAGGAGTCTTTCTAATATTTATGGAGAACTTCTACTTTTATTGGCACATGAACCAATGGAAAACCTTGAAATGTCTTTCAGTGGTGAAAAGAAATCCATGGATCACCAATCGCTAATGAAAATGACGATCACTGGTACCCTTCTACCACCATAAACGATGACTTTTGATTCAATTTAATTTTAACAATAATTCGAAATTCTCTCTGCTGCATATAACAGTGATCTATGAGTTGAGCGCCAGTACGCATTAGTCACCGATGGCCAACTGCTTCGTCGGGCACCAGAGTCCTTCAGCTTAATTTTATTTTTTTTAATTTATTTCCTATTATCTATCCAAATAATTTTTCATTAATTTTATACTAATATGCAGTTTTAAAGAAACAAAATTTTCACTATTTTGACAAACATTTTGTCGCTACTTTATGAATAAATCATTGCAGCTCTGCTTTTTGATACTTGATTCTTCTTAATGCTTTGTTATAAATCACTTGTACAGACAGTTAACTCAGAATGTATAATTTCTGATACTTTTATGTGCTCAACATTCAAGTAATTATTATTCAGATGAATTTTAAAAGTATGCAACTAAATCACGAAACTCTGCATCGAAATATGCAATATGTGAACCTTGTGCATGTAAACTTTCACGTAAATGTTTTCCAATAATATTTGAGATCATCGCATATTATTGAAAAACAGTTATCTGTTTCCTTAAGTGCTAGTGCAAGTATGGATTCTCCTTGGAATGCTTCTATCTCACACATATTCCAATTATGCTCAGCTGTTTGAAACAAAGAAAGCCGTTACTCTTTCACATCTCAGAGGTAAAGAGCAAGAAAAAGAAAAGCTAGATCCATTCCAACATTTCCCCTAGGACGCTAACAGAGTGAATGAGACACGCTGTTCCAAGTCACCATTGGAGTAATATCTCTTTGATTTTCCCAAGCCGTTCTTTTTAAAATATGAGTACTGGATGGGTGAACGTATCGTGTGAATTCTGAGTACTCTGAAGATATATATTTAGAAGCATTATTAATGAAACAAAAGTTACGGATCACACTGATAGTTATTTATACTTCATATTAAAATGCATCGCTCTTTTGCAACAAAAATTTTCTTAATTTTCTAGTAACTGCAAAGTATATTGGTTTCCGATATACACGTAGAATTAATTCATGGCAAAGGTGATATTTATCTTAAACATAGGATTTAATACGCAAATTTTAGAAAATTTGATAATTATTATTGATGTTAGAGCAGTAAGCGTATTTAATACTCACACAGCTACGAAGGTGTGGTAAGATCAATTCTTGACAAAAAACAGACTGCTAACTAACGAATCTAAGTGACGTTTGGGGATAGAAGTATTCAATCACTGTTGGATATGTGATTTCATTTTTATTTATTTTTGTTTAGGCAATGCTTTCCTAGATGAAAATGTATTGTTATAGTTGTCGCTACTTGTCACTTTAAACATTTCATACTATAACACGTAAGCCTTTATCTTAGAACCTGAATTAAAATAGCAATAAGGAAAATAAATAACTCTTTGACATACAGATTTAGACATTTGTAAGTCTATTTTGTTGTAAGAAGTTGGCCCATGTATAGTTGAAATTTAACATCCTAATTAGGCAAAGACCTTCATTGCGATAACTTAAATTCTGGCAGGGAAAGGTGTAAGGTATTTATTTAATTTAATCACTTATTTCACGATCAGAAACTGTTCTGTCACTTCTTCCTTTCCGTTTTCCTACCAGAATGCAAATTTTAGCTCGCGAGTGTTTAAATGAGATAGAAAGAGATAGTATTTAAAGGGAGGTTTTAGATTGTTTACTCAGAGCTTGTTTCGCCTGATGAAAGTCACGGTACTAGTTAGAATTCTGCTATAGCATTCGGTCTATGGCGTTGCTTTAATCTTGCTAATAGCGTTGACACGCAGGTGTAGGTTTGAGGCAAATTGCGCGTTAAATATTTCTGTGTAGCTTTCGGATATCCTAAGATTTAGATTTAGTTTTAATTTGAATTCCTTATTTTTTTACGTTATAAATGCTGGCTGGTTTTGTAAGCACAAAGAGTGTCTTCTATTCAGCTATTTGAGTTCTTAATAAAACAATCTTTTAAACTCTTTTTACATTTCTGTTAAGTTAACTACACATAGCGATAAGTTAAGCGACTTATCACTACTCGTCTACTCAAGAGTCTTGGCATAGTGTATGCTGCCTAAACAAGCAGTATGTTTATCACATGAGCACGTATAGTTATCATTGTCCATTGTATGGGAGAGTACAATAGCAAAAACTATGCTAGGTTTATAATTAATATTGAGCCATGAAGTTTATTAAGAAATTAGATTTTATCTAGAAACAATCGACCTGAAATGATGGTTTACTAAAGGCTCGTGAGCGAAACTCTGCAAGTTTAGTTCTTGGTCCAAAGCCGGTTTGCAGAAACAAACTTAAAGTGCTCGCAAGATGAAGGAATAAAATGAAAGTAATCTCTGCGTAGTCGAATGACATGTTTTCAAGTGCGGTGGAAGGCAAACAGACGAAGGTTTCCAATATACTCAAATTCAGTATGTTTATGTGCCCAAGATGTCGAAAAGCGAAAGTGAATTGGATGTCCCAAGTTCAAAAGGGAACTGAATATCAAGAACAGTGGAAATCATTATTGAAGGAACTTCATTCAAATCATCTATATTAACGTCAGATAAAGTAAAGGCATCCTTAATGTAGCGGAACCACACACGAAGTTTAAAATTTCAAATAATTTAGATTCGTAATAAGGCATGTAGGAACCACAAGGATATGATAAAGAGGATTTCCCACTGCTAATTCCTTATTCTGGTTGTAATACTTATTTTGAAAACGAAGTGTATTTGTTTCAGACAACGTTGACTAAGGAAAGTTAACTCGTCGATGCATGATAAATGAAATCCTTGAAGTCTGGTTTCTAGACATTTAAGCACGCTTCCCACTGGAACATTGGTAAATAATAATTTTACATAAAAAAACTGTGATGGCATTTCTAGGAGATGTGCTTTTTACTTTATTTATAAACGCTTTTTATTTTTAGATGGTAAAAATGTTTTTCTATCTAATAAATCTAAAAACTAAATATTTAGCTAATAGGTCAGAGGCAATGCCTAAATTTGATGCAATGGGGAGAAATGGAATACAATTTTTATAAATTTTGGGTAGACCATATAATGTGGCACAATCTGCAGTAAATGGAAAAAGCGATTTTTATAAGTGGGTCGGAAGGATTTGTGAAGATTTAACCGAAGTTTTTATTTTTGAGATGTCCGAATGGGAAGGATCTTTAGGGATCAGATTATGTGGGCCTAGTTTAACGACACCATCAGTGTAAATGGTTATGTCCATGAAGACTATTTGGCTAGCTTTGTTGGCCTTTGAAATGATAATATCCGAGTTAGAATTTTTTTACGCAACAAAGCTTTTTCTATCGCTTTCAGATTAAGGTTCAAAGTTTTATTGTTAAAATGCCTAATCATTTCTTTCTATGTACCTGAAACCTTACTGAATGTGAAAGGTTTTTCACTGAGTGGGAAATTCTATGGAATGGAGGGTTTTGAGGTTTGCGAGAAGTAAAAATTATATTTCGTAACTCTCTTTTATTCCTCTGATACACTAACATTAAAAATATTTATTATTTAAATTGGGGTTATTATGGGGAGAATTTTTGAAGTACTTAAATTGAAAGACTGTGAAAGGAGGTTTAGAGATTCAGATGCAGGGATCTTTATATGACGCTTATGGGTATTCTCAGGTCCACACCAGGACATGTTTTTAATGACAGCGAATTTCGGACATGCAGTTGCAAGTTCCAGATGAATCTTATGTAGCTAAAATTCAGTTTTGGATAGCTGCAGATGTATGTTTCTTATGAGGGACCGAAGAAAAGTGAGTTTGCACTTCTGGAGAACTTTTCAAACATGACTAAAAGATTTTCGATTCCATTTAATTTGATTGAAATTTGAAATCAGTATTGTATTTTTAAGCTTTAATAAAACGTAAGGTAATTTAAAACGTTCTGTCCTTTTAGGCGTAATTTTTTAAAGCGATTACTGTGAACAGAGCGATTGGTGAAACGAAACCATCCTATCAAATACCAACCTCAGTGTTTTGTTATAGGAGTTTGAATAAGCAGAAATGCAGTGCATTGTATGAAAAACTAACAAAACCTTTATGAAGCATAACACAAGCCTATAAAAGGGAGTACATCAAAATACGTTTTTATTTTCTAATGACCCAGTACTTCTGAATAACCCTCAACAAGTTCCTTTACATCTTCCTTATCCACCTTCAGACCAATGGCCTTTCTGAGGACGTAGTTTCCTCCAATACTTCCTCTACAAGTTCATATTCCGAATCCCTCAAAACCACTTTTAGATATACCTTTCCAAGGAGAGTCCAAGATCCATCTTAAAACATCCTGCCTAGCAATACCGTTAATACTTAAGTCTATTGAAATATTATAACGGCCCTTCCAGAAATTGGTCATGCTCACATTTTGTGAGTATGCTTGTAGCAAACGTGAGGTACACTATCCCTTCATGGGATCATGTCTGTGAGACAAATGTCACAATCCTGAAGACTCAGTGATCTGTCCTCTTTTCTTTTTTCCCTCCTCCTAGGAAACTCACATGTCAAAAGTACTGTGGCAGTGACTTAAGGAAAACAGAACATCTAACAGAATAAACATGGAGATATCTGTTAAGTGAAAACTAAGCAAAAGTCCAGGAACTCCAGTCACAGTTCTATTGCAGTGTGAGTTTACTACTTCTAGGAGACTTAGATAAAATAGAGGTAGAAGAAGGTTTGTCCTTTCCATAAGATCGTTTATCCCTAAAATCAAAAAAGCAGTACCGATAAAACAAGTACGGTGTTTCGTGTAACTGTAGTGGCTTTTGCGAAAATCTTTATAACATGAAAGCCTTGATCAACCTGCGCACGTTGCACTTCAGTAACCCTTATTTAAACCGAGTGCACATGCTAAGATAATGGGTATAGCACAGTAAGTAGCACTCGTGTGGAGATCGTATCTGTGTAGGCGCGGGTCTTAGGACCTTCCACAAATATGCACTGTACTTTCTTCGAAGACCTATCTTCATGCTGTGGAGATTTGGATTAATTTGCTGCTCAGCAGATTGATAAGGGAGATGTGAATGGAATAATAGAGCACAGGATGAACCTCTTCTGTGACTTCAGTGCTCATAGAAATGTGGGAAAATCGGGACACTAATTCAAGGGATCGATAAATTGAGCAATTAATAGAAGAAGATCCTCTTTTTCTCCTCAGTAATGAAGAACACACTTACTTCTATCAGAAAACAAGAACGTTTGATGCAATTCCTTCTGCCATTTATTCTCCATCTGTATTGACATTTCGTTGAGTTAGGAGAGGACCTCTACAACAGTTCCTTGTTTCAATTATTATCAGAAGTAAAAATTCTTAGAATCATAATTCAAAGGAAGCTTACAATCCTTTCTGACGTCTTAAATTTAAGGAAAAACTGTGAAGAAGCTCTAAACATTCTGAAACTGCTAGCTATAAGGCTGGGAAGCAGAACGTTGTTCTATGCTCCACATAATATAGAGCTGTAATTCATTGCAAATTGGAATATGCTTTTGCGATTTATGGGTCAGCAAGACCGTCTGTGCTATCGAAATCGGATGCAGTTCACCATGAAGCCCTACGAATTTGCTCTGGAGCTTTCAGAGCATCAGCAGTCCAAACCTTATATGTCTGCTGTTTAAAACCATGTCTGGAATTCAGACGCAAGCCGTTGTCTCTTTAATTCCAGTATAAAGCAAACATCCGAACATCACGCTTGACTAATGATGTCTGTCCTCCTTTTGATTTGCGCATTCAACTCATTAATCGAAGAATTCAACTTAAATTATCTGCATCTAAATGCTTGAACCATTTCTATATTGCACCTTTTCAAAAAGTGAAAATATTTTTAATTGACATTTTTGGGCACATAAGCAGAGCAAGGCTAACGATGTCACGTATCAACAAATATTCCAGGATCCCAAAAGCAGATATTCTAATCATAGAGCAATATTTTCTGATAGCTCTGTAGCTTTTGTTTGCGATTAGTAAATAAAAAGTAGCAGTCTTTGTAAGGCTGCGTCTGTTTTACTGCAGAAACTCCTAATATTTTGAGTCTTTTGAGTCTAACTTTATTTACAAGCATCGGATCAGAAAGTTATGTACTCTGACTACATGATTATGCTTGAATTACGAATTGCACATATTAGCTACCACTTAGAATTTTTAAAAACACCACATTTTCGTCTCAAGAATGCATGTTATTATTTGTATACTGCTGAGTTTCTGAATATGCTGGTACCAAGAGCAAGGACATAACAGAAATTGCTTTGCAATTAGGTTATTTTGAAGCAGGAGACAGGAAAAATGAGCAATACCCTCACCGGGACTCGAACCTAGGACCTCTCGAATACGCGCCGAGTGTGCTGACCACTACACCACAAAGGCATGCTAAGAAGGCGGGGGAAATACCTTATACTCCCCTTTTTAAAGGACGACTGGGGATTACGGGACCCAATCGTCAAATCCTGGTGGTAGAGAATCATCACCCGCCACCTTTTTTAATTCGGTAGTCACTGTAGAGACATTAGATTATTTAGAAGCAGCAGACATGAAAAATGAGCAATGCTCTCCCCGGGAATCGAACCTTGGACCTCTCGAATACGCGCCGAGTGTGCTGATCACTACACCACAAAGGCATGGCAAGAAGGCTGGAGAAAGACCTTATATATTAACAACAATTATACCCTGCTGTGAATTTGTTCATTTTAAGAATTATTGTAACGAATTCTAAAAATCATAATGGAAGAAAATAAAGCTCACAATTTTGTAATTTGAAAAAACATGTTACGTCACTTAACAAGAATATTCAAGAAACAGATATTTAGTTTTGCACTGGTATTGAAATGACATGAAAAAAAAATAATTTTTACACTTGAAGGTTGTATACTATGAGTTCGATCTACTTCGCTGTTAGTCTTTTAACGTTTTCTTGGAGTGCCCTTTTACTCTGAAACTGAGTAATTAAAATCTCAAATAGAGCATTTTTAAGATAAAATTTAATCCTGCCTTGCATCATTTCGGAGAATAAAGAATTTCACATGGAATCGTTTTTCCATCTCTTTTAAGCGTGTTTCCAGATTTTGATTACATTCTTGCCAAAGCGAATTATGTTACGTATAAACAATTGCAGATTAAAATACATTCTTTTGCATTCAAAAGAATATTATTTTGTCCTTGTTTTGTATATTCAGAATTTTGGGCTTCAGATTTATTGAAATCGGATTACACTGCGAACATACCCAGGGATGAGCATATATCAGATGTTTTTGCCATCAGCATGTAGGGTGAGAGAGCCGTACCAGTTAATCCCTGTGCTGTGTTTGATTCCGAGCACAGGCTTCTTTCTTCTTATTTAGGAAAACAGGATAAAAGAGCGAAATTAGACGTCATATGTAAGATGTTCAAAATTCTCAGGCAATAAATATTCCTATTTTTGTGCCACGCATTTGTAGACGCAGCTGCTTGCTCCATTCTTTCCTTATTTTTGCAGTCTAGAAATAATGGCTTTTCATTGTACTTGTTTCTATGGTAAAAACAGCTTTCTCTCATCACATTTTGTATCCTCATTATAAATAATCTTTCATAGTATTATCTGCAGAAATGAAACCATTTTTCTAATCAGTACATATATATTTAATGAAAAAATATAATTTTACTGAAAAAAAAAGTTTTTCTATTGCTGTATCATTATACCTCAATTACTCCCAAAATATATAGATATTATTCACCATTTAAAATGTTAAAATCTTATTTTCGAGAAACTCTGTCCCTTATATACCCTCGTGTGCAAAATTAAGATAATTTATATATTATGTCAAATGTAATAGAAAGCTATGAATGACATTTGGCATGAATACGCATTTATAACTGAGAAAGAGATATACCATTTCAAAGTCATTTTATGTACGCATGATGTTCAGTAAAGATCATTATGCAAGGATTCCCAAAATTCACGTAGTAATAGTGAACTGAAGATGAGACTAATAAAGGATACGGCCCCCTATAACAGCCAAATAAGTTGCTCAGTGTGACGGCATGATGGACAGGATGCAGTTGAGGAGTTACTGTGGTATCCGATCCCACTCCTGCAGTAAGCAGTTTTCAACGCCGCGATGGTTCTCGGAGGGGGATGAATGAGATGCAATTGCCTCCCAAAAACGTCCGAGGCATGCTGTACGTGCTTAGGTCAGGAGATCTGGCTGTCCAATCCATGCGGTGAATATCCTCACTTTCCAAGTAATCGTGGGTCCACGAACTGTGTCCTGTGTGGACGAGCGTTGTCTTCCATTAACAAGTACCCAAGACCAACTGCGCTGTTATAAAATCCAAAATAGGACCAAATGATGTCCTCTCAATAACTCATAGCAGTCAGGAAGCTTCTTTCAACCATATGTAATGGTGAGTAACTGTCCAAAATAAAGCCTACCCAAACCATTACATCTCCAACACAGTAACGATCCTTTTCCCTGATGAAGGAAGGATGGATCGCGTTTCTGTCTCTCTCCAGACACAGGTACGCCGAGAATCAGAATCCAGGCTGGACTGATTTGTTAAAGTTTAGTACCTCATTAAAGTCTGGTCTAAGGCTTAGGTTGTCTACACCATGTTAAATGCTCTCTCTTGCGTACTGGAGTGAGCCAAATGCAAACAGCGGATCTTCTGGCATACAGCCCTATCTCAGGAAGCCTTGGGGAAACTGTAAACCGTGAAACTCGGGTTTCAGTAACAGCATACAGTTAATGTGAGAGCTGTAAATCTGTAGCACTCCTGCGTTGGCGCGCTGAAAGTGCCAAATAACTATCCTCATTGTGTGTTGGGGATCTTAGTGGACCTTGTCCAGGTTTTCAGGAGATGGATCCAATGTCTTGAAGCTGTTTTCAAAAATTTCACGGGACACTGGGCTTTAAATTGTGTTCTGTAGTCACTTGCTGCTGTGACTGGCCTGCTTCCGATTTACATCAATTCTCCATTTCATTCCGTCATCCATCCATTCGTGTATACTCATTTTAATTGTTACCTTAATTTACCTAACTCTTCAAGAAACATGGCGAAAATCGTCAAGAAGCACGAACACTCAAATCACCAAAAAAAAAACCTAATGCCCTTACATCCCCTTCACAGTTGCAACTCCTCAGATACGCAAAAAATTCACTTATATACTCTGGATATTTCCATAATTTTTCTCGGCATAATTAGTACCTTTTGTTCAATACTTTTAGATAAAATAGACATAATTTGCAAATTCTCTTAATTTTGTGCATCTCTCTCTATATATATATATAATATAAAAAACTTGAAAACTTTGCTGCGTATTTAGCAAGATGTCATTCCAAGAACACACGTAGTGGTAAATTCCAAACATGATTTTATTTTAGTGACAATGCACATTGCCAATGTGGGTGCGCTAGCGCTATGCACTCCACAATTTTCTTCAGCTTACATCTTAAAGAATGGACTAAATTTAGGAAAGAAACTTTGCGTGTAGCCACACAGCTGAAAGCAGTACAAGAAACGAGAGAAGTGAGGGAGTTGTGACGTAATTAAGCTTTTTATACGAATTCCATTTCAGATCACATGAAACTTTAATGTGCAGGATTTTTTGTTCAGATTTCGTCGGTAAGTGTGCATCAGAACTGCAGGGAGACAACTTTATTCCTATTATTTTTAGAATGAAACGGAAGTTAAAAGGCTATTAATTTATTATTTGAAAGCTAGATTTTATGTTTTACATATTAGACATTTTATATTTTACAGATTTATTCCCCCCCTTCAAAAAGAAAAGGACTGGATGAGAGAAAGAGCTTTTTTAGAGAGAAAGTGTTACAGCATTAGCAAATGAAGAGAAATAATTTGGAAAATACAATCCTGAAATTTTCAGCAAAATATTTATTGACGTATTTGCAAAACATAAACTTTGATAATATTTTAGAGTCCATTAATCTATATATCCCAGAAGCAGATATTGTCACCTTGTTCGTCAAATATACCTAAAGATAACTTTCTATTGTTTCAAAAATTAGATAATGTGGGTGGTTATGTTATAGCATTGATGAGGAGTCAGAAATGCCGACCAAAACCGTTTCAGGGCTATTACATTACAATTTTTCTTGCTGCGTTTCGACGTCTAAATGACTGAAGTACTAAGTGAATAGAAATCAAGGCTAATTGCACTGGAGACTGGCTAAGTCACTTTGGACATTTATCTCATTCAAGCGTGTCGGGCACAAAACTTATGAAACATCCCTTGTATAAGTATGAAATGCAATAGTTTAAGGTGATACAGCATGAGAATCGTGTGGCATGAACTCACAACCGTCAAAATGTATTCCGCGAAATTTTCTGCCAGTTATTCTGCTGTTTCTCAGCAGTTCATGCCAATTGTGAAATGGCTTTAATTGTTGTCCTAGTATGTCCCACACTCTGATCAATCTTCGCAGGAAAAAATGGGTGTTGTCATTCGACAATTTCGAAATATTTTCGCTGTATCCGTAACCGTGAGAGCTTTATTGTTTTACATCATCGCTATCTTGATCAAATTTATTTTATCAAAAGAAACATTTCAGATTTCTGAAACTTTCCACAGAAATACTCGTACACGTGTTCACAGTATCACAGAGTACAATCAGTAGTTGCACTTAAAACTACTAGAGCGTTAAACACAACGCAATGAAAAGCGCATCTAAAGATAAAGCTACTCCGAATTCGAGCTGAACTAACTATTCGCAACAACAACAACCGAGAGCAGATGTTATGGCCTTGTATAGTTTTTACCCAGGCGCCGAGATATTTATAGTTTCTCGAAAATAATTAAAAGCAATATGAGGGTCGAATAACGGTTACAACTAATAGTGATCAATTAAATTTATTCAATTACAATATCTAAAACGGCGAGAAAGGAACCGAACTAAACGTTGCCAAACTATCGCCAAGCTTGGCGATTTCTCGCTAAATATGGCGACAAAAAAACTTTGTCAACTTGACCATATCTAGCCAAATTACCGAGATACTCATTCACTCAACGTTAAACGGATTTGCCCCTGTATTCTTATTTCTCCGGCATAACTTCGATCTCAAGTTTTTTTTTAATGTTGCATGCAACAGAAAAATACAACTATTTCACCTGTAATTGCGCTAAAATCATCTATCTGTGTACAATATTCGTAACACTATTATTTTAAGAATATCAGCTTTAAAATTTATCAGCCATTACTGCAAGATGAAATTCTCGCGAATTTTTTTTCTTTGATTTACTATTCATTAATTGAAACTGAATGCAAAAAAAAACTATTTCCATTCATTTTTCTCGTTGAAGACCGTTGAAAATTTTCTCCATTTTTTTATTGCATTACGAAGCTTGTCTGAATTTCAGATTTTCAGTCCATTTAACCGGATGAGTTACTTAATAACATCTAAATATAATATTCAGCATTTTGCATTTAGACTCATTATACATACTATGTCCTTATTTGGAAATATTTAAATGTCCACGTTCTTTATTGATGAGTTTATCGAATGTTTTGAAGAAAAAGTAAGGAAAAAAATTGAAGAATATAATTCAATAAAATAACCTAACAATGCAATTTGGATTCCATCTGGCTTGTTAATCTAGAACTATTATTTTAAACTTATTGCCTTCTATCAATTATGTTATATCTTATTTATTTGGATTGAACCATGATCAAGAGAACTGAGAGGAAAATAAAAAAGCTTTTTAAATAGAATAATTGTATCAGTTCAGAATCAATTTAAACTTTTAAGTTTTTATGTCAGAAATTCGGTGCTGTAAAGCAGAGTAAAATTTAGAAGGGAGAGTCAACATCTCGAAAGCAGTCAGAATGTCAGAATTTCTCTGACATTCTTACTTTCATAATTGCTAGAAGCGAGGGGTAAGAGTATAATTATGATAAGCAAAGCGCCAATATAAGGATATGCTTGGAAATATTGTTGCGATTGCGACTAGTAGGTGTAAGTTATAATTGTGTACGTAATTGTTAATTTATTTTGGCTTTACTTTCATTTTTGCTTCGTAACTACACGGATTAAACATTTAAAACATTTGCCACATTAACAATCCGATGATTAATAAGTAAGTCCTATGATTAATAAAATAACTCCCAAGAAAGCTTTCAATGAAGAAAACCATTCGCAAAAGTTTGTCTATTAAAAGATTTTAAATAGTCAAGAGACAAGTTTATAATCAGTAATACTAAAAATTGTTAAAAAGTCTAATACATCCAAAAGGCAGGGAAATCATCTTTTTCAATGTATGACTCAATGTATTCAACGTTTGATTCCTTCGTTTCTCCCGCTTGCAAACACTCTGTAGCTGTGTCGTTTAAGTCACCTGCCAGCATTTTCTAATCCTAAATGTGATCAGATTTTTCAGACGTCGATTTGGGACAAGACAATTTCAGCTGCATATAAATACATTCTGTTTAAATGCAGACATCATTATTTAAAGAGAGGGTTTAATTTGTGCGCAATATTATTCAGACAAGTAACATCGTAGTCCTGACTCCATGAAAATTTAATTTTAGAAAATTTCAAAACAAAATATTTAGATTATAAATGAATTTATTTTATTATTCGCTCCAAGTATTTTCTCGAAAGATTCATCGATTCCCTTTCTCAACTGGCCGAATTCTTTACACAGTTCGCCAATATAGAATAACCGAGAAAACACGTTATAAAATTTTCCAGTTATCTAAAATGCCATATTTTACAACATATTCTTGATTACACTATAATCTATTAAATTCACTCACAGATTATAATACTTTAACCACCTTTAATTCATAAGGAGCGAAAGCAACTACATAACCTGGTGTAAAGTAATTACTGTGTAACAAATGAAAGAGGAACTATTTGTAGACAGATAAAAGTGAGTGAATTATTTGGCTCACACTTTTCCCTTCTTCGCGCTACTTAATCATGCCCGACTGAGAAATAAAATGACATATTGGATTATTGAATTGATATACAATTTAACTTCATTAGTTTGGTCATATTTCTCTATTAACGTAATTACACTTTATATTAAAATTATTAATTTTATGCTTTTGGTTCTTCCTTTTTCTTCTTTCAATTTATTTCGAGAAAAATAAGATCCTGATTTAAAACACGTATAAGTTTATATTTTATGCACTACATACTAAATAAAATCCATAAAAACAAAATACACTGGTAAAATGTGCGTTTTTGTTTGTATAACTTTGCATAAAAATAGAAAATTACGAAGAATAATTCAGTAAATTCTTCTTACGGAATATACTTTACATGAAATTTAATTCGCATAAATTTCATCTGCGTTTTTAAGGAAATTGGAGAAGGAGGCTTCCGAACAAACTTTGTCATCGGGCTGCAGTTTTGTAATTAGTGTCCTATTTAAAATCAAATTGCACTGTACCCGTAAATTCGTTCACAAACGTTTTCTGAAGACTGCGAGATTTTCCTAAAATGCTTATCTACACTGCATGATTATTTGATCATTGAAAGTACTTCTGATCTGTTTCCCAAAAATATCTGTATGACTAATGGAACAGAACTATCAAAAATTATTTCTACCATTTAAAAAAATCCTATGGTATTAATAGAATAAGGGACATATTCTGAGAACACAGTAATCAATGGATTTAATTGGTTGTGCCTTCATTATAAGAAATGAGAAATGAATCTCTGAACACGATTTGTTAGCCATACTTAATAAGTGTTACTCAATAGCCAGTACTTAATAAGTAAGCTTAATGTTAAGAATTAAAAATAAATTATAGTATGTACGCTTTTAAAGACACGATCTTCGTTAATATGAATTTTAAGGTAAAGATGCTTTTAATCAATATTAATAATAATTGATGTATCTCAAATGCACTGATTTTCATATGGCACTTTTTTGTTACTTATTACAATGCAACAAATTTTGTTTGCCATTTACGAGTATAACAATGTTATGAGAGATAACGTTATTGATGATACTTTCCAGCTTGCAGTTCTAAGATCTGACATTCTAAGAGTTTATAGGCTAACTCATACGTTGCAAAAAACTAAACATCTACGAGAGAAAATTCTTATTTATCTTACTTCCTATTTTGACACATGATTTAAACAACTAGCGTGAATGAAACTGGTTTCAAAACGTAAATATAAAACTGAAATCCTAATTTACTTAGGATTAAATTAGTGCAGCCAGTTTAGTCAGTGTACACTAAACTGACAGATGTTTTCAAATTAAATTGGAGTCGCATCCCTAAAATAATTTTGCTAGAAAATGTAGGGCTTAAATAAACAAAGACAGTAATTTTCGTGTTAAATATGTTTCAGTTAAATTATGCTAAAAATTAAACACTTAATTGGACATGACATATGTACCATTGTGTCTGATAGACAAGCTGTGAAGACGGCTGGGTGAAGTCAATAAAAATCCTCATCCTGACAAAAACATTTTGAAACTTTAACAGTATTTCTCTCGCCGGATTTCGACGCTTCAGTGCACATATAGCTCATCAGCTAAATTAAAGCGGATGATAATTTTCTGAGCAGAGTTTGGCTATTATCCAAAGACATGCGAAAATAGCTCCACGATTTTACATAAAGCGAATGAGTTGCTGTTGAGACTAAACAAAGTGAATCATGTTAACGCCATGATTTTTAATGCTTTCCTGTGACAGGTCAACAACCATATTATCTTCAGTTATCAGAAGGTATTTCCTTAGCATCATTTTTAAGTATAATGAGGCCTTGAATTTATTATAAGCGAAATGTCGAAAGCTAATGAAATTAGCCACATCCAAATCTTTATATTTTATGTTAACAATATTCTCCTTTGAGTAATTAAAAAGTGTTTAAACTTTTTTTCTTACATTTTCGTCGATTCTGTATTGCATAAAGAGATACTTAACTTTATGCGCTGTTTTCTAGAATGTGGATATTTTATGCACAGTTCGATTATCCAAACTAGTTGTTTCGGAATCATTCAGAAGAATTTTCTTCCGGATAACCTAAACTAATTATTTTAGGCAATTAGAAGAATTACCTATAAAAACACTCTTGAGCAAAGGTTTACATTACCATAGATTTGTATATATATATTCAAATTTTATGTACATACAAATTTTATGCAATATATACATAAAATTAATACACAAATTAATACATATGTTTGTATTAATTTTATGCAGAGACGAGGCAATGTTCACTAAAATCAGGCACTTGCCTCGGGTGAAAAATTAGAAGGGGTTCTAACTCCTCTATGAAAAATCAGAAATCCCTCTTAAAGAAAATTAAGAATTTTTAATTCCCTTCCAGCTTTAAAATAGATAAAAATATATTAAAATATATTTAAAATAACATAATTTTATGAACACTGTTTATGAGAATTTAAAAGCACTACATTCATAATACTATTTTTATTCTCTAAGCTATATGGTTCATCGTATCTCTGTTCTCGGTCAGGATAGCATCTCTCAGTTTATGTTTGATCCTTGCTTAAAAAAATACAACGCTGCCGACACTAGTAATTATGTACCATCTTCCTTTAATTTGAACTGTAGTTATTTTGTTATAACAACCTTTCCAAACTCTACGTACGTAGTATGGATGACCAAGCAGTAGCCTGTAGTTTGTACCAGTATATCTAACCTATAAAAGCCTATTAGTATAGCATCGGAAGACTAAGCAAGGAAGTTTAAAAATCAAATGTCCGTTTACTTCATTTTTTTCTCTAAAATTTACCTTCCAATGGGACATATGGTTGGATATATTGCCTTGTTGTGTCTATTTGTTTGCGTCGAAACTGTATAGTTAATTTTATTAAGGTTATTTCCAGTGAAAATTTTAACAAAGGGCCGCACTTACAAAAACAGAATAAAATCTAACAAAATAATTCCACTTTTTACAAAAGCGGAAATTACAAATTATTGTGTCAGAACAAAAAATTTTAAAATAATAAAACTCGTTTTAATTTATCAAAGAAGCTCAAAATATTACAGGAATTACTTAAAACAATTAGTAAATTTAACTGTGTGGCATAATTTGTGTTAGAAGCTTCCAGATATGATCTTCTCTACGTCATTTCATCTTCTAGAAGTTTCTAAGACCGAACGATGAGTTTTCCAAATGTTTTATGGAAGATTTAAGACAAACTATTATGACTACTTCTAATACAACTGACATAAATGTAAAATCAAAATTTTAAAAGGTTTGATTATGTTCTTTAATTCTAATCTAACCGATATAAAAAATATAATTAAAAAAATATGCTTCTTACTAAAGAAATCTGAAGAAATACAGTTTCGGGAAGATGAAACGTGAAGAAGAGTGACAAAGAAAAAGCTGCTGATTTAAAGAATTAAAAAACAGAAATTAAAGCATTAAGCTCAATTAGATTAGCAAAAACAAGCTTGTTTTATGCTATCAATGAAATTATCTGCAAACACTTATCATATTCGCGAAATTTAACACGTAGAACCATTGGAGTCATTAAATGAGGCTAGGTAAAAGATAAAACAAAGGATGATGCATCATTCAATCATATTAATTTTAAAATTGTACTTCTACCGTAGGAATATCGTGAGATAAATTCTATAAAATATTATCTGATAAAAGTTTGATGTCATAAGCTAAATAAGAGCTAGCTAGCGTATAAATGTTTGCTGGAGCTGAAATAAAAGTTTTGACCATAACAAGTTATTTCAAAGATAAAAGGTATGCGAATATTAAAAACTAATTCGTTCATGATTCGATTATTGTTGCTTTAGGAGACATCGTTTCATAGAGGATATTCTGTAGGAACTGTCTTGTACTCAATTTACAGATGAGGACAATCCATTGGCCATACGTAGCCAACTCTATGAACAGTGTGAGGACAAATTTCCAGTACTAGCCACACTGCTAATTGTGGACGCATATAAACAAAATAATGTTATTAAAAAAACGGGAGATTGGAATTTAAATTAAAAGCTCCTAAGAAGAATTTTCACATTGAGGAATATCTCTTACAATGAACGTTGTAAGCTGTGCTTGACATATCAAATGGGATTATTTAACATGTTAAGCACTTACGTCTTAAAATAATTTTAGAACAATTTCAACAGGAAAATCATGCTCTGGTTGCGTTAGTTTTACGTTATGCATAGGATCATTGGTATAAGTTAAGAGTTCTTGCAGATTTTGAAGAGTTAATAAATTAATAGTGGCAGCAAATTACTACAAGTCCACCTTTGCTTATTAACTTATTGTCTACAAGTACCAGCCTTGCTTATTAACCACATTAAAATTAAATAAGCTAATCTTATCTCTTATAACTGTTCCAATTCACAAGATAAATAACATGGATACATATCCAGTTAATGATATTGCACTTTGGTTATCCCCAATGAGACTTGTAAGCATTTCTAATCCATTGTTCCCATTGTTTCCATTTTTTATTTCTCTTTTTTTTTAAAATGATAAAACCATGTGTATTTTTGGATTTCTTGCTATGTGGTTCTGCTGTTTACTTCGGCTCTCTTACTTTTTTATGTTGTAGGACCCTCTGGTCTAGCTTCTAATATAACAGATGAAATACGTGTAGAAACCACACAGGAGAAGGGTAAAATGAACCCTTCATTAACTCTTTGAAAATTCACAATGCGCCAACTTAACGCTAACACACTATGCCTAAGTCAGGCGGTAACTCAACTAACAAGAACTAAATTAAACTTCGAAGGTATTAACAAATAGTAGAGTTACGCTACATGGCTCAGAATATCCTGTTCCCTGAAACAGCGTCAATCTCTAGTGACAGAAAAGTAATAGCTGTTACGCCACGTTAACCAGCAATAAATGCCAAGCAGAAGCTCACGCTAAAAAGTACGGTATTCTCTCACACTCTCTAGCTTCCCTTTTAAATTCGATATTTAACCCTTTGCGGCACGGTGTGCCTGGTCTAGGTACACCTAAAAATTTCTTTCTGTACGCACAGGAAAATTGAATAAAGAAAGATTTATAGAATACTATAGGTTACTCTGAACCTTCTTTATTTATACTAGACGCCAGCACAACACAAACCAATCCTTATATTTTACACATGTTTAGTTTTTATAGACCCTCATTTCTCAAAGAAATCTTCCAAATTTTTTAAAATTTTTTAGGATATAAAAGGAATTTTTTGAAAAGAAATTTCTTTAGCTATATGCTAATCTCCTTATTCTATAGTAGTTTTAAATTTTTACCTTGAAATCTTGCCTAAAATCTAACGGCGAACATCAGGTGTGCCCAGAGAGGGATTATTTCAGACTAGGACAAGACCAGCAACTGTATCTTTGTTTCTCTGCAGCTCACCAGTCAGCTCATTCACAATGAAAAGGTGGGTAAACATCTGTGTTTCGTTTCCTGTTTTCCTCTTTCTTCTTTTCTCTTTTATTTTTCGGAAGGGGAGGTTTGGTTATCAACAAAGAAATTGTTGAGGTGATTTTCTGAAGGCTAAGGGTAATTTTATCAGTTAGCTGTTTGGTTTTTCACTAGAGCAGTTCTCTTTTTCTCTTTCGCTTCCGTTCAAAGAAGTTTTGTTAGCGGTATGTTTTGATAGTTCTGAGTTGTAGATGTTTATTTAATTTTATTTTATAGTTTATAATTTCTAATTGTAGATATAATAGTATTTTATTTTTGGGGGGATTTTTAATTGTTTTCCAAATGGATCAGGTGGGGCTGACCATTTTTCAATCACTGAAAGTACTACACGAATTGCCTTCAGATAGTGAATCTGATACGGATCCCGGTACGTGTGCAAATGTTGGGTTGTACTTTTCAAAGGTGGTGTCATTTTCTTCGAAAGGTACACCATGAAAACAATAGACGAAAATGTAAATAATATAAATATGATATACTCAAATTAGCTTTTTTCGTTTATACGTATGTAATAACCGTATAACCAAGAAGAGCTTTTTCAGGGGATGTCTCGAGTAGCAGTTGTTCCCCTGGCACACCCTCGGTAATGCTATATCTGCTACGGTGTTCAGAATCTAGTGTTTTCAAATCGTAGGCAAAATTTCTTACTCATTTACGCCCTTCCCAGCAATGCTCGTTTCAGCACTCTTTTCGAATTTTATTCATTCATTTTGCCCGTTTCGTACACACCCACAGAATTAAAACGATAAGTGTTACTTCACAAAATTTTGCCTGTGTACTCCTCCAGGCCTGATTAGACTGCCTACAATTTTTTTGTCGAAATTCCAACTTTAGAAGGTAGCGTGCCGGAAAGGGCCTTTTCTCCTCAAGGTAGAATTTGCATAATTCACGCGCGCTATCAAATTTAAATATTCTGGCATTGACAATTAAGGGAAATGAAGGCTTATAGGAAAGTAACGTAAAATTAAATTAAATTGGTTGTTTAAAATAAATATAAATTCCTACAATGTCATTGCAAATATACTCTCTTGTCTTGTACTTTTCATCTACAATTCATTCATTTTTGTCATGTAATTTACGTTCACTGCATTTTATATACTATTGAGTACTGATTTTGGATTGGTGCTTAAACATTTCAGCTGAAAAGAAGCATTAAATAATGTGAAATCCATTTACAGCTAATTTTACGACTAAAAGAAACCAATGCTAGTTATTGAAAATTGGCTTTAAGTTATATAATAATTATTAAAAATACCTTTTCGTAATTTTCAAATATTTTCTTGGTTAGAGAAAGCTCACATCATTAAATATTTTCTTTTAGTTTAAATAAGCAAATTTAATTTATCTGCACCCATTTTTGGCCATCCAAAATGCTAACCAAAAAAAAAGATAAATAAAAGTCATATTTACTGAACAAATAACATATGATAATTAATTGTTGTAAATAAAATCGCCTTTGGATGTCGTCATGTTTCGAAGTTTATGCTCTTTTTTATGTTATGTGAGAACATGACACGCGATGGTGTAATATTTCTTTCGTTCAACGAGCATTAAAAATTAATTGTAACGGCATCAAATCACTCGTAGAGCCCAGTTGGTTAACGTCCTTTATTAATTCAAATTAATAAATTGGGCAGCGACTGCCAAAGGAAAAATCAGTAAAGACAGTAAATTAAATGAGTTATAATCTTGTTGATAATCTTGGTAACCTTCGCCACCAGATAACGTTGTCTAATCAGAAACTTAACAATATGCTGAGTTGTTTACATTGGGGATTTTAAGGTGTAATTCTTTGGTGATATGGTAACTAGTGAGGTAGGGATGGGATTTTCGATTTCCCCTCCGACAGAGAGAGATATGTGTGGTACTTATGTACTGAAATACTCAAGTACTGAAGGAGAGGTGTTGTGTCCTGTTATGAATCTCATAAGCTGAGGTGGAGTTACATAATAGTGTGTAAGGCGTCATTCATTCCATTTGCAGAGGCATTTATCGTGTAATTTGAGCTTGAGTAGCTTCATGAGGTGTCAACGCAGGCGTCCAATCTGAGGACAGCTGACGTTTTCAGAAGTGGCTTCCTTAACAAGTCTGTTAGTTGTCTCATTTTGGCTCACGCGGAAATGTAAATTTACTTAGGGGAGCATAATGTTATAAAGCTGCTGTCTGCATAGATTTCTCTGAAATTTCGTAATTATTAGGGAAGGGCGGTGATACTGTATATCCTACAACGACTGAAAGAGCGACTCACGTGGTGTCTGTGTAGATGGTAATGTCCCTTAAGGTTTGGTCTGGAAATAAATTGAATGGTTCTGTCGATTACTATAGCACCTACCTGTAATACCGAGTTGTTGTCGCTGAGTTTTTTTACAGTATGATTCTTTTGCTTGTGTCTTTGTTGTGTTTAAAGCCAAGTGCTCAGTCTACTTTGTTATCAATACTCTATCCATCCGAGGTATGTTGCCTGCAGTCAGGTATGCTTTTAAGCTAACTATGCTACCTACATTTAGATGGATATTGACTCATTTCTTTTTAAATTCTAGTGTACTAGTAATGTTCACATAGAATGCTCGTAGTTGTCAGGACAGTAATATTCGTGAAATGAACTTGGCTTGGGAATTTAATGGACTGCTTCTTCTTCAGTGAGTTCTGTGCGGAGATCAAGTGCAGTAAGACTGCCATGTCACTGACCGATGCAGATTACAGTTCGAAATGCACTTGTGATACTGAAGTGTGAAGGGACCCGGGATACTGAGTAGATATTCCAGTCCATTGTCGACACTGAGATGTTTCCCTTCATCGGTTGCGCCTAGGCTAGGGAAGCATATATGATCATTTTCTCTATGATAGATGAATAGATAATCTTTCATATATGGTGTCTATTTCCCAATTGTTGCCTTGTAACTAACGAAGAAAATAGAGCTGACCGTTATTTGAGCTCTTTAATGTGGGGTATAAGCTAATCTTTGCTCTAGCAAAAACTCATTAACAGTCTTAACTCTGCTCTCGTGTATCGTCACTCCTGAAGCTGCCATTCATTCCATTTTAAAGATTATTGTTGTCTTGACCTTGCTGACTGAAACAATAGAGTGTTTCTTAGAAGAGCGTTTCACTGCAGAAGTTTCAAAAGTGTTGAAATGTCTGAGTTAAATATATCTTTAAATCAGATGTTTTTTCAAACAATAAATGTGCCCTAAAAATACATGCGTATGTTGTGGCCACGCGAGAGTTAATATGTTGTTAAATTTTAGCTTTAATAGTGATTGGCCATCTCATGACCTTTGTGGGCAGCTCCATGTTTGTTTTTGTTGGATGATATGTGTTGATTTGAATGATGATTAGCTCTGCATGAGATAGTTTTTGAAGATTTTAAAGGTGTGGGCTGAACATCTTTAAAATTATATATGAAATAATGACGGCCACTACGTAGTATTAAATACACTCTTAAGATAAAAGCTGAGGATGACTGTATTATAGTCACTGTTCCGGTTTTCTAGGACGCAATTTATCATAGGCTTTATAGCGAGTGTAGTAGACTTCCCCTCTCGAAATCTACTTATACTCGCTGTGAGTATTATTTTTATGGAAGTGGCGTTTTAAGAGGTTGAATATAAGTTTTTAATATATCTTTCCCAATGAAGAGAAAAGACGTGGTGGGCAGAATGAATCTGTGAGGCTAGACGCTTTGTTGCTTTTAAAGAAGAAAATGAGTTGCCCTATTTTGAAGGCGCTAGCCAGGAGGTAATCATGTTGAATGTTATTGAAGGATGATAGGGAGAACGCCGTTGCAAATGACATTTACCATTGCGTACTCTGAACATTCTGTGGCAGGAGCTTTTTTTGGTGCAAGATATTCTTGTACCTCTTCCTTTGTATAGTCATCTGCGGTGTTGCTCACAGACTTATCTAATCGGATTCACTGTTGTTCTATCGTACGTTTCGAGGGTTGGCTACTGTGAAATCTGTATCCAAGATGTGTTAGAGTAGTTGTCACATCAGGTGTTAAGTTTGAAGATGGAAATGCGTTGGCTTGAATGTAATATCAGTTGCAATTTCGTGTAGAATTGTATAAATATTTGTATTCTTGTTGCAGAAGTCTCTTCAGTTATTTGTCTTAGAATGCTAATCAACAAACGACATCATGTTCCATGGTCCATTCCCTACCCTCTGGATATTTCCTCAACACAATACCATTGTTTCCGTCAGTTGAGCCATTTTCCTGGCTGTTTGTCCAAAACCAAAAGTGCTTTGCCAATAAGGCATCAGTTTATCGAGAAATGGATGGCTTCATTACCTGCATACACACTGAAATTTACAAACGTGAAATAAAGGACCTTGCCACATATTTTCAACAGTGCATTGATTTTGATGGAGATTATTTAGAATGAAAGACATGTTCTTCCTCTTCTTTTTATTCCTGCACTTTTCAGTCATCCTTAACATCGAACATTTCATTTGAAATAACCAAATAAGAGAGCGTATTAATTAAAATTACAGCTTCATTTGACTTACAGAATACGAGAGAACAAATACTTCGTGTAGCCGCCATGGCTAGCACACTGAGGCGACACACCTCAGGGGTGAAAGCTTGAGACTTTGGATATGTGTTTGGTGTATGTCAATCAATCCTGTATTCATACGTTGCCAAAGTTCATCTAGCAATAGCTGGAAGTGATGTATGCTGAGAGCCAATTGTTTGACAGTCATCGGCATATCCGGAGAATTAGCGAGCCACGGTAGGTACACAGTCCAGTCACATTAATGTGACCATCTGTCAAAAGCCAGAATAACCACCTTTCGCAGAGCGGACTGCTGCGAGACGTGCAGGAAGAGAGTCACATAGGTCCCTGAAGGTGTTCTCTGGGATGTTGAGCCATGCCGACTCTAATGCCGTGGCCAGCTGCGCTAGATTACGCGGTTGAGGATCCATGGCGCGAACAACTCGATCGAGATGGTCCCACAGATGCTCGATTGGGTTTAAGTCAGGTGAGTTTGCTGGCCAGGGGAGGACGGTAAACTCATCCTGGTGCTCTTCGAACCACGCACGTACACTGGCAGCTGTATGGCACCTCGCATTGTCCTGCTGGAAGATGCCATCATCCTGAGGAAAAACAATGCGCATGTAGGGGTGAACATGGTCCGCAAGGACAGATGCGTACTTGTATTGATCCATTGTGCCTTCCACAATGATCAGTGAACCTAGAGAATGCCAGGAAAACATTCCCCAGACCATAATGCTCCCGCCTCCAGCTTGGACCGTTCCGGCAATGGTTGCAGGGTGGTTCCTTTCAGAGGTTTCACGCCTTATACGCCAACGTCCATCTGTCCGATGGAGCATAAAACGCGATTCATCCGAAAACGCAACCTGTCGCCACTCAGTGGACGTCCAGCTGCTGTACTGGCGTGCAAATTCTAGCCTTCGCCGTCGATGAACAGCAGTCAGCATAGGTGCACGAACCAGGCGTCTGCTTCGGAGGCCCAGACGCAGCAATGTTCGCTGAATAGTACTTTGGGAGACACTTTTGGTAGCCCCTTGGTTCATTTTGGTGGTCAGTTGCTCAACGGTAGCCCGTCTATCTGCCCGAACGCATCTCCGCAACCGTCGTTCGCCTCTGTCATCTGTGGCCCGTGGTGCACCACATTTGCCACGTCGCTGATTTTGGACAGTCCCATTTTGCCATGCACGGTACACTTTTACCACGGCGGCACGCGAACAGTTCACAAACTCAGCCGTTTCGGAAATGCTTCCACCCTTGGCCCGAAAGCCAATGATCATGCCCTTTTGGAAGTCGGATAAATCGCTTCGTTTCTGCATTACGCCAACGATTGAAATGTTTTCCGAAGCCCTCACACACCCTTTATATACGCTCAACTGCACTGTGCTGCCACCTGCCTTCTGTGATTGGTTATTTAACTCTGACATGGAAAGTACGTGGTGGCCACATTAATGTGACTGGACTGTGTAGTTCTATGACTTAGTGCAGCACGAAGAAATGTTGAGCTTTACGTGTCATGTGCTGTTGCGCATATATCCAACTGAAATTTAAATCTAACCGTGGTATGATATGATGGTACCTTTAACTCTGCCAAAAACATGCTTTAAGCCCAAACGCCTTGCCAATGCTAACAAAAGCTATCAAAATTTCTCTGTCAAACTGAAATAAAACTAAAAGCCATGCGTAATCGTAAATGAAAGCAAAGGCGGTCTTTGCCTCTTCGATGTCTTCACCTGTTTGACTGTTCTTACAACACAACCAAATTAGATCTCAGATTCTACTTTTAATGAAAATATCCTTTGTTTTATATATATTTAAATCTGTAGTAATTTTCTCAGGATATTTTCCTCAGTTACAGCTCTTGCAGTCTTTACATTTTAGGTTAATGGGCATTTAAACAATGACGATAAAGTTAAGTATGGGTCAAGTTGTAGAGACATTAGGCATTATTGGAAGCATCAGACATGAAAAATGAGCAAAGCCTTCGCCGGGAATCGAACCACGGACCTCTCGGTTACGCTTCGAGCATGCAGACCACTACACCCCGAAGGCACGCGAAGAAGGCGGGAGAAATACCTTATAAAGTATCATATTCCATTGTAAATCATCAGTGTGTTTACCCAATATTTAACATACCTCCGTCTGTCTCTTTTATTATAATCCGGCTTGGTCTTCCAATTTAAAATCCCTGCACAGATAAATTGCTGCTGTTTTCATTAACATGAATTACCATGGCATAATTAAAAGTATCATCGTTTATGTATCATTTCATAGAATGATTAAAAACATACAGTTTGTTAGCTGTCAACCGATGTGTAACTAAGAATTAAAACTTATGCTTAAATTATGCTGCGTTAAATTTTGCAAGAAATCCGTTAACATCTGTATACGCATATGTGTGTTTTCACTGATAATAGCATTTTCAGAAACTATTGCATATACTCTTCCTATTGTAATAACTCTTCTTCGGATGGTAGTTTTTAGGATTACCTTTCTTTTTTCCCCAATAGCTACCTGAAAAGGCAATTTGGGCTTATTCTTAATCCCCAGAGGCAGACCTAACTGATCCAGGCCGCCGCTGCTTATAACACATTTCTTTCATCTAGAATCTTTATTTTGCTTTTATTTCCTCTTCCTTTAGCAGCAACACAGCTGGCATTTTGGGGGGCAGAGGAAATTTCCTACCATTTTGTCAAATGTTTCATAGATTATATAGGTATTTGTTTAACAATAACATATAGCAATTAATTTTCCCTTAAATATTCAAATTATTTACAGTCTTAAAACACGGCCAGAAAATGTAATCCAAAATGTTAAAATCCGTAATTCCTTTCACAAGATCAACTGTAATATAACTACCAGATGTTTTCCGTGTACGATGTGAAATGACTGTAAGTTAAGCAACATGTGAAATCGATGCCTTATGTTCATAAGATGGTATAACGTTTTAAATTCAGGTACTTGTGATAAATATACATATTATTTGACAATAGTCACTGTATAAAAACATTTAAAACGTGTTTATTTCCTTTACGCAGGAAACACTTGATGCACTATTATACAATAAAACATTTTAGACATAATAATGCATTGATATTCCGGTTTGTGCTCTATTAAAATGACGTGAGCTAATACATTCGCTTTTATATGATTATGTACATAAATAATTTTCAGACTGTATCAGTTGATTCAAAAATTGTTGAAGAGAAGAGCATAGAGTCTATGCATGTTTTAGAGATATTAAAGCACTTTTGAAGCCTTCAGTCATTTTCAAACACTTTAAACTATTAAAAATCACGCTATCTCTCAACAACTTTCTCTTATATAGACGAGTAGAAGTAGGACAGCAAACAAAGGTTTTTTTTTACTGTGAATTTACTCAATAATGTATTCTTGATTTTACAGATACTGAGTAAAGTAAGCTCTTAGCTTTATAAATCTTTTTTCTATTACAACGCTCTTAGGAGTTCTCAAGATATTAAACAGAAAAATATAAAGCAGCAATTTCGGATGACTATTACCTTTTTGGAATTCCCCTTTGGAGTTCTCTGATAACTCATCTTAGAATCTGATAAGAAAACTGAAAAGAATAAACAGTTGTTACTTGCCTGTACGGGGACAATGGCTTCGTTTACTTTAATAATATCAAAATCAAAACGTTTGCTAATAGCTTAGCAAGAATGCTGCGTACATCGAATCTTTCTCACAGGGAAGAACCTTCAAAACTATATAAATAATTTTCTTAACAGATACAGGAATACTGCTTCATTCCAAGTTCTTATTAAATTTATGTTTTCCTACGAGATTGCTATTATTGTATGAAATCTTGATATTAAATCGACGAGGCCTACAATTATAGAATATTCTGAATATTACAGAATATTCATAATATGCATATTGATCTGCCTTTTAACTCAGACTTTCTAGCATATTCAGTGAATATCTGATAAACTGTCATACACCAGAGGCTTGGATTTTGCCAATGTATCTCAAACTCAGATCAGATATAATTTTACCAAAACTGCAAAAATCCATTTATTATTTGCTTTGTTGAAATCTCCCCCATTCATATTTAACATGGATATTTTTTTCTAAAGTACGGCCATCTTTACATGATTGCTGTATCCTGATATCTCGAGCTGGAATGAGCTGCATTTAGGATGCGTTGACTCCGGGGATACTTATGCAGATTTCTCCAAACTGATCTTTCTTGTAAAGAAGGGACACTAAATCACAACTTTTCCTGGACCTTCCCAAATAACAAAGCCAAATTCCTAAGGGCGTCGGTGATTATAATCAACATGGACTTGTCAACAACGGAAGGTAATCTTTGTCGTTTTTTTCTCGTCATTCTATAGCTGCCGTAAATATTTTGTCTTTCTTGATTAAAAATTCGTTACAATTCATTAAGTAGTTAAACAAAAAACAATCATCATGGGCTACATGACAAAATAATTGTTATTAGGAACGATGCTAAAAGAGGAAGGTGCGTATGAAAACCTAAATTAAAATCAAACAAATCAATAACGTCTTCCTCGTTAACTAACAGAATGTTCAAATATTTAACAAAAGAATTATATCGGGGTATTACTTTCATCGACCAACATGCTACAAGTCCCTGTATGAACTGAAACGATCACCCACAATAAGAGTTTTGCTCATCCAGAAACGCTACAAATAATGATTAACGTCATTAAAGATGTTTAAACGGGTAGAATAATCTATTCAGAAGGCACAAGTATAATTTTTCACTAGAATCCTGTATTATTTATATTATTTCACTAGAATCCTGTGTTATTTGTTTATATTAAAATTTATTCAGTTAAAGATGTCTTTCGCAAATGCATCAAAAATTATATAGTGCGGTATTTATACCAAGACTTAGTTTTGACCTTACCCTCGACATGATGTTTTTAAGACTCCTTTTTTATGCCATTTCTTTCATAATTTTTAACTGAAATGGACATTTATTGACTTCTGATTGGAAGTAAATAGCCAAATATACTCACTGGGAATATATTACTCGTTGGGTGCGTCAGCAATAGAGCTGATAGTATAACCGCTGAACTCTGATAGTTAGATCCGGCTTCATATCTCAGCGAATGATTTGCTGCATATGCGTTTTCGTGATTTTTCTCGTGTGTTGCTTGAATGAGAAGCGGATTTCCGAAAACACCTTTTAGTTAAAGAGATAGCTCGAATATTTTTAGACGTAATGCAGTATATCCAATCCAGAAAATTATTCTTTTAAGTTTCCTTGGACACCGTATTTTTTCTGACCATCATACTCTTCCTCTTTTAGGCAAATTTATAAAGAAAATATCTTTCTGTTATCTCACTGTGCTTTCTGATCAATGCTCCTCTTTACCGATTACAAATTTTACGTGCAGCTTATATTTACGGAAGCTAAAAACATAAGACATACATGGACTGACACTTTATTACATTCATAACTGAATATTTGTCATATTTACATTTGCACATTAAAATACTCGTCTCACGTGTCCTTTTCATGCACTTGCTGAGAGACTTCAGCGAGTGCTCTTGTTTCACACCTATCATTCTCTCCATTTTTTGGAAGTTTACTTCTTTTAAACTGCTTTTAATTCCATGGTATGATACAAGAAACTTCGTTTTAGGCGTTAAAGAAGCGGATGAAAGGGAAAACAGTTGTGTTTAGGCAAACAGATGAATTTGCTACAAACATGTTTACGTTTATTGTCTATTAGTGAATGAAAAGCAAGACTAGATGGTGATTTAATGAATCTTCATTTTGTGATCATCCCGAAAAATTCAAAACAGCTGAGAATAATTCCTTAGTCCTTATGCTATGGGACATGTATTCAAAGAAGTGCAGACAGGATTTGTGAGACTGTTAGTACCTTTCAGTGGAAATAAACGATTCATTTGACGAAATATAGAGTGAAAAAATGATACTGCTGATCAGGTGTTGCTCAAATTTTGGCTAACACCTTCTATATTCCATTAAAAAAAATCTTGAATTTATTTTCCTTGGCTGCATGAAAATAGATCATAAATTCGAATTGAATTAATTGAACCTCTCTATTAAACTCGTAATAAAAACATAAATATCTATTATCTCGAAAATGGTGATGTTGAGCAAATAGTATCAACTAAAACTCACTATATATCCAACAGTTAAAGAATAAATATGAAAACATCGGAAATTAAAAACTTCTTGTTTCGTTTTCGTGATAAATGCTTTTTTATTCTCCCAAGTTACTTGATAGAAAAAAATACTTGCCAAATGAGCATGGCTTTTTGAAATACTTGAATTTATTTCTGTTCATTTAAAATATAAATTTTTCATTGATATTATATTCTAATAATGTTTCATGAAACAGAAGATTAGAACTCAAATGAAAGCAATTAGCGTAAAAAATATCTCGTCTCTCTTAAATAAAAATACAGATGGTTCAGTAAAACCTAGCGCAAATATGTTATAAAAAATGTAAAAAAATATGTTTTGCGAAAAAAACAGGTGATTAAAGATGCGATGGCGCTTTTATCACAGCAAAATTTTAAATGCGCTTGCAGAAGTTAATGAAGAAATTTAATTGGTCGGCTAACTTCCCTCAGTAGTTAGATTAGAATATTTATTGTGGTCAACCATTCGAAAGCTACCTGCCACAAGAGGCACATCTTCATGCAAATTGTTCAAACTATCTCAGATTCGCCTTACATTTCCAGCAAACCGTAAGAAATCTATGAACACAACCATTTCAGCTGCCGGAATCCCGTATGAACCGCAGTGATTTTGTTGGTTTATCCACTCGTTTACACTTTATTATTCCATATTCTCTTGCATTAACTTTAATATTACATTGCATTAATTTTTAATATTTCAGCAACCATTAATTCTGGTTAAATGCTTTATTTGTATTAAAGAATATCATGCGATTCTCAGAATTCTTTCTTGTTTTCTATTTGCTTAACCTGATCTGGAAATATTTGTGCTTCGAATTAGTTTGTGAAAAGAAAGAATACCACCTACGCATAGAATTCAATTCCAGATTGACGAAAACCATGAAATAAAAGAGAAACTAATGTATGATAATCTGAAAACACTTCACTGGAAACACAAACACAGAGGTGTGTTTCACTGCTCCATATCATTCTAAGATTATTCATGACTTTTTTATTTTTTTATTTTTAATTTGTTACCATTTCATGATACTGCGGAAAATGAAAATTACAAATTAATAAAATGAGATACAGGAATCACATAGTTTAAAAGAGACTTGAGAAGGAAAGAAGTAACACTTCAGTTTGGAAATAGTTCAGAAATTCTCATTTTAAGTTGAAAAAAAAACATTTTCCCTTTCCTAAGAAATCACAAGCATTGCCCAAATGCGAACGGATATTTCTCGATGTTTTAGAATGATAATGATGGATTAGACTGCACTGGATTATTTACGACAAAGCGCATTACGGCTATCTGATTATGGGGAAAGGTAACTCAGTTACGAATTTTATAAAACTAACTGATTCGCGTTTATAATACATAGGAAAAGAACAACAAAAGCCTTACAAGTCCAGCTTGTTAAAGCATCAGCAATAAAGAACAGCTAAGACATTCAGCCATTGGCCGAAAAATTAAATTTCTTTTTCCTTAAAAGACATGAGTAAGCTGAATTCTCAGAGCAATAACATATCTCATAACCACTTACTCACACATTAATTACATTTAATTATTAATTATACATTATGTTTTAGTCACACATTAATTACATTTTGTAGTGTTTTCAAAAGTTCAGATCCGACGAAAGAGGTTTTATTTTAATTTTTAAACATATAGTAAAAAAAGCAACATATTTCGGAAAATAAAATAATAAAGTCAATAGCTTCATAGCAGACTAAAAGAAGATGCATCATACAAATAGCTACTTTATATTAAAATCTCTTAACATAACATATTAGGCCCCAAACTGAAAAAAAATTCTAAAACAAGAAAATAAGCTTTTCTCCTGATATAGAAACCGTAGGCTACCTGACTTACTTTGATACATTAATGCAAAGATACGTAAAAAAGTGCGATGCACTAAAACTCAATAATACAAATAAGGGCTTAGTTAATTGCGTTTTAATTCTTGTTGCAGGGCAATAATGATCACAGAGAAGAAACTAAATATCAGATTTAAATTATTCTCGCCTTTCTGAGGAGATTTTGCAAGAATTTATTTCTAAAAGAAGAAGATGAACTAACATATATGTAAGTGTCTAATTAAGTCTCGAAGAAAATGACAAAATTAAGCAAATTTAATTATTTAAGAATCTCTGCCAGAAGTAATTTATTATTTGGAGGAAAAGGCTTAATACAGTTATTTTGCAGGAACCGAAATTTTAGAAGTAATCTTTTAATTTTTAACATTGCTTCTTGAAACCATATAAGCATGATATGAATTTGTTTTAACACACATGATACGAAAATTGAACATATGATAATTCGATGAGTTACGTCAAGCGAACAACATAAGCTGGAATAATAATAGTATTTAAAACCAGAAATGAAATAAACATGTTTCGTAACAGATAAAAGACGTCATTTCATCTGATGAAATAAAATGTATCATAAATATTTAAGTTAAAATCTCAAATTAAATTGCATTTTTGTTATTTCGGTTATGTAAAAGGTTTATTTCAGATTACATGAATATCCATTAGAAACTTGCGTTTCGAGCAGTGGTTATTTTAAACACTGACATTAAGAAATTTGTACTTTACATGGCATATTAAATATGTAGAAATTACTTAATATCATTATGTTCAAAAAATTTTAATTCGCATTGTCTGCGATTTGCAAACAAATGTAATTAAGAATAAACATTGAAATCTTAATTTATTACTTCATAATATTCAGGACAGATAAGTACCTATATTTCGCTTCAGTGATAAGGCTTTTAAAAATGCATAAACTTCAGATTTAAATTAAAATAAAAATCGACGCTTATCACAATATCAATATATCAAATGAAATTTAGTATCTTTATATATTTAGTTATTGATATTTTATGTTTTTAAACTTGTGAAATAAAACGATACTTTGATTCCATTCGCGAAGATGTGTCGCATACCTCAAGTTATTTTAAATCTTTTTTCATTCCTATATGATGATAGTAATCGGATGAAATAAACATAATGTCATTTGCAAGTTCTTTTTGTGCCTTCTTTTTACATTCTCAGTGAAATAAAATATACATCATGGAAAGGACTAAAATATATCTGATTTCAGTTAGTACTAGCTATTTCTTTGAAAACTCTAAGTTTTGAAAAAAAGCTAAGTCTTAATTCCACTAGAGTTCACATAAAATTTTATAAAGTTCGGACAGTATTTTTTTCCTTATAAGCTCAGCTTTCTTTTTCTCAAATTGTTATTCAATACATGCAAAATGCGGCTAAGTAGTTTTCATTTCTAAGCATGTAAATAGTTTGCATTTTACAAACTGTTCGTTATGACTTCAATGAAATATCGTCAGAAATGTGCTATCTTAGATACATTGGCCTTTCACTAAATGACAGAAAAAGTGGTTAAATATCTTCCTCACTTTCAAATATTAAAGACGCGCATATCCCATCTTCTTCTGAACGACTCTTATACCTTTCGAATAATAACGTTGCCGAAGAAGGATTGAACACGTCATCTAAAAACATATTATTACATTGTTTCGATATCGTTTCAAGTGAAAACAAACGTGTCGCTCGATACATAATACATCATCGTAGGCGTTCTCTTCTAGATATGATATAATAACTTCTAGATATGATGATAACGTTTCCATTACTTTTCCCGAATGATTTTCCCATCTGACAGCAAAGACTGTAAACGTTTTAAGAGAAATTGATTCTGTAACAGCAGTACAGCTTCACGCACTATCTATTGTTTTTAATTTTGCTTTGTGCTGTGTTTCCGATCCAGCTTGACGGCAGATTGTCTGATCTCACAGGTTTAGACGGCCGGTGAATTGGTGAATTACGTTTCGAATGTGCTGTAGAATACATACTCCCCGTAATAGGAGATGTGATGACGGTGAGGCTTTTGACAGTGTAAAGGTAGCTCAGATCTCTCAACCTTTTCTATTTGGAAGATCTTTGCTCTCAGGTCTGAATTTAATCATCAGCCTTATTGCTTGTGACACTTCTGTCCTTCGCAATACTGCGGATTTTTATTCTGAGAGAGAAATTATTCTCGACTTAATTAATACTTATAAACACTTTTTATTCTTTGTATTTTATGTTTTATTGGTAACTGGATGTTTATTGGTAACTAATGCATAACGTTATATCTAGTGTATGCCGGTTCGCAAAGTTAACAGTGGCGAGCACCTGAAATAATATCCTAAAGTATATATGGAAGGGATATTTTTTATTGACTCATCAAATGTAAAAATGTCAAAAATTTGGAATAATTTTGAAGGATTTCTGACTTGTGTGTTTTCACTCTGTTTACTTCTAACTATACATTTTTTCAAATTTCAACCCAAATTCGGAGGTCACTTATTTGCAAACAAACATTAGAAACAAGACAGTATCCATTTAAAAAGAGTTATTCTATTTTAATTTCTTTAAAAATAGTGTCAATTAATTATATCAGTTTCAGCCTATTTAATTGTATGCGTTCACGACATTCTCAGTTTAAGTTTCAAGCATAACTGCCGTCCAATGCCTACTGCACTGAAAACGTTCAAACTGTAAATTAATAATTAAAATTAAGGCAAATACTTATCAGTTTTACGTTGTACTTCATAAGCGGAATGTCTGTATTAAAATATTTTCCTTCATTCTAAAAATGGCAGTAATTTTATAATGCATGTCGGAATTACAATATTGATCACAATAACTGTTATTTTTGAAAATGGGAAATAAATGGGAGTAATTTTACTACAGAATGAAAAAATGTAATTCCGATTACGTAACTGTAATAAATATTACTGTAAATAAATACAACACGTAATGGAAATTAACGTGGACCGGAAACATACTTGGTACTTCGTTGCTATAGAGGCCCCCGAGATTGAATCACTAATCAAACTTAGCTGCATGTTCTCAATAGCTCGCCACGAGATCGTATACTAGCACCGGCTTTATGTTCTTATACCTCCCCAAGTAACCGTATTAGCACCATGTTGCATTTTTGCCCTCGCCACGTGTTCTTGCATTATTTATTTTTGATGACGTTTCTGAATTCACACTGCTGATTTAAAAATACATACATTGTGTTTTTGTGAAGATGACGTTAACATGATCTGTACTTCTTCAATTACAATCGACAATTGTACAAATTACAATCGACACGATTGTAATTAAAAAAATTAATTCAAAGCATTTTAAAAGAAACAAAAAAAGAGATCTATTACTCTCTCATACAAGAACTAGCATCAGAATATATCGACCATATTTCTCTCCCTACAGGCTTAAAAATATACCATCTAACTTAATTTTTCCTAGAAATACACATGAGATTCCTTTTGAAGAACTTTGATAGATGGAACTTTAATTAATACTGTTCTAAAAATTATATTATACATCTGCTCGAAATTCATGTTGGAAGATCACTGCCGTGGGCTATACGTCCCCTATACTTCAATGATATGCAGTTCCGTCGCCTATTTCATCACCCAGAACGGTATTAACACAGGGCCCAAATCCTTTAGTGGACAGATCGGGAAAACACTCGCTGGCTGTGAAAATCTTACACTAATTTGCTTTGAATTTGTTGAATTTTTTATTCCTGAGGGCCCACCAACGGTCATAACGTAAAATCACTGAATACTGGTAGTTCGGTCTGGAGCTCGGATCTCGACGAATGGGCTGGCTTCATGGGCATTTTCGTGATTTCCTCCATGTGTAATGTGTATACTAGCCAGGTTCCCTTAACACGCCCTCCACGAAGGTCCACAGACAGAAGTGGGTCCACATGTGTTCACAGTCCGTTTCACAGAAGGTCCAAAAATAATTTTTAGCTTATAAGAACACAGTGATTAAATTAGGCAGTTTATACATTTTGTTTTGAACTGCTATGTGTTTCTCTGGTTAAAAATCGAAACCAGCAAAAATTTCATAGACTGTCGAAAAATAATTTTTAGCCTATAAAAACATAGTGATGAAATTAGGCAGTTTATACATTTTGTATTGAATTGTTACGTGCTTCTCTGGCTCAAAATCGAAACCAGCAAAAATTTCACAGACAGTCTAAAAATAACTTTTGAATTCATCAGAACACCACAATATCTAACTTAAACTTTACTACAAGTCATCAATTCAGTAATTCAGTGGACTACCTTTTTTGGCCAAACCAAAAATCTACTCTTTGCAATGATTATGGATGAAGGAAGAAATATCAGAAAACTTGTACTGGGCAGATTGGGGAGAGCTCGAGACTTTCCGATGGAAACACTGTTCGAAACTTCATTACGCCAAAACTCAACTTCAAAGCAACAGACTATATCAGCAGGATTTGGTGGCGTAGTTGTAACATCTCTCTTCCTCCTCTATTAAGGAACATTACGGTTGAGGATATCAAAAATCTATTAAAGGAAATTATCACTTTTATGGAACGCGAAATGTGAGAATTTCGGATAATTTCAGAGTTTTAATAAGCTAAATTTTTATGGTCTAGATATATGAAATTTTCCTTATCATCTCCACACATTGATGATTATGTTCTTTTATTTATTTTACTAATAATATATAGGGAGGTTTTTTAAGGAAAAACGGAACGTATTTCTAAAAATTTCAAATGTGTTCTAAAGCACTGCGCGCAGACTTACAGTAATACAGATTTAAGCACAGTAATAATCTTTGCAAATTTTGTAATGAAAATGCATTAGGTATAATTCTTCACCTGTTTAAAATTTAAACATAAAATAATATTAGTACTATGACAATGTGATTTTAAAAAACAGAAATAGCACATTAAAAGTATATATGTATTTAAAAAGTAATAGTTCAAGTAAAAATGCAGTTGCGTTATTTAAGCAATATCATCACGTGCTTATCCTGAAAGTTTAAAATCAGTATCTACAACAGACTTCTCAAAAGAGTCCGCGCAAGTATTTTTGTCAAGTATTTTACTTTAATCATCATTTTGAGGAAAACAGTTTTAAACTTTCAAAATTTTCAATATATTGTCTCTCAAACAACACTAAAACAGTTTAACATTGCCACGTTGAATGCATCAGTCCTTCTTATTCTTCAAGAGGTGTTGCTGCAGCCAATTTGACGCTTTTCCTTGCTCTGCGGGCATCTATTGTAAACGTCTCTGGCTTTATTTCAGCTGACTGAATAAGATTTTGATCAGTGTTTGTGTCAGACTTGACTGCATTATCACCAGTTCGATATCCAAGTGCACTTATAATCGCCGAGCTCGAACATCATTATATATAATAACTGTTCCATTCACTACTATCCTGACAACACTATATGCAGAGCCAGTATGTTTGGAACACAGTTTCCAAATCAAAGCATTCAACGTTTCATTTGGATTCTGTGTATGTTCTCTTAAGGACACTTTTAGTAATAATGGCATGCTAAGATCTTTAACTATATTTTGATAGCCTTCATTAGTGGTAGAATTGAATTTTCATGCTTATACGATTTCGGATTTCCACCAGCATATGCTGTTTGATATTTACAGCTCGAATCCTTCCCTGTTGTACAAAAATTATGAGTAAAGCTGGACGACCGTCGAATATTTTCCGTAAAATATTGGGCACACTGCCTTTTGCATATCTTTTACAGAGCTGCAATATTTTTAATGGCACTTCCATATTAAATTTTCGATGTGTTTATTATATCATCCATGAGATAACCTTTTCCACTGAGAGTTTTACCGTCACTAATTTTCTTCCAATTCATTTCTTGCTTTCGCTTTAGTAATATAGTGTCAATTCTTTTCTGAATGTGTTCGACGCATTCAATTTTCCAAACAGCTAAATCTCATCCATAACGAATTATAACGGAAGGTTTTCTCCATCATCAGTATATTCTGTACATCACAGGTTATGTAGTATAACTCTGGAATGATGAAAATTTCGTCACATTCCAAGAAATTCCATCCTCGCTGCAAACCATTGTAGTTTTTTTTTTCATTTACTGGAATGTTCTGCCCTCCATTTCTCATACTGCTCTCCAAATCTTACATCTTTTGAATAATTGTAACCAGCGCAAAATAAAGAAATCACTTCCACTTCAACGAGCTTTCCACACAATGATAATATCACTGAACGCACTCCAACTGAAAAGGTTACGGCCACGGCTCTTCGAAGTATGGCCACGGGTCTTCGAAGTATGGCCACGGGTCTTCACCTTTACTTGCCAATCAAATTCGAATTATCATTATTACATATAATCGCTTTCTTGACAGCAGAAGACATGCTCTTTAGCGACAAAAAAAGAACCATTTTTTATTCGTTTATTCACTGAGTTTTAAGCTTTCAGTTTAATAGGTGGAAACAAATCCATTTTTCGACAAAAATGCTTTTGCACCTGATAGTCCTTGACCTAGTCACGCATAACATACATAAACCTGGAATTTATTTCTGCTAAATTCTTTCGTTTACCTCACATTTCTGACTTCTGAGTGGATGATAGTTCACCACGAAACTGACACGAAATTTAAATATTTACAATGAGTCCATTTACAGTATTTGAGTCTTCCACAGGCTCTTGCAAGCAAGCTTTTGTAGCAGGCCTTTTTCAAGCGTTCCTCAATATGTGTTTTCACTTTGGATGTTAACACAGCTAAAAAACTAGAGTAAGAATTCATTTACATATTGTACTTATTACACTTATTACTCAAATATTACACTTATTACTCAAAACTCAAGAACAGGCTTAGACATATTTTCATTGCCAAAAATGAAAATTTAAATTAATTATTCAATTTAAAGCATATGTATATAGAATCGGTTATTTACTTCTAACATTCTGCTAGGCTATTCTACACTGTTTGCATATGCATAGAGAATACAAGAAGTTTCAGGGAGAAAACATAAAAGACCAGCGAACCACTTACACTACCAGAGCACGCACGGAATACTGAGAAAGTTGCTTACATATCTAAACAGTACGCAAAAAAAATGGGACTGTTCTTTATCTCCCGTTCTACTCGGAAGATTGACGAAATTCAAATTGCGTTTTCCATGTCTCGAAAGCGTGGCTTAGGATATATGTTAGATTTACATATAGCTTTGTTCCAATATAGGTATTTTGACACAAAATTGGACTTAACATACCAATTTTTTTCTATATTTTGATTCTACCACTCAAATTATGAATAAATGTTAAATTTTGTAAAATTTGGGGCGAAATTTGGGAGAAATTCAAAAATTTAACCTGGCGAGTTTTTTTTTTCAATTTCAGCCAAAAATAATTCACTTGACGAACTTCTTAATATGTGGCAAACTATTTTCCTTTCCTTCCATTGTGCAGAGGAGGAAAAAAAATCACATCGATCCTGCCTTTTTACATTGTGGATGAGATGAAAAAAATGTCACATCGTTCTACTTTCAAATAATTTTAACAAGGTGCGTAAACCACATTTTCGTCCTTAACGCTTTCAACAAATATGCCAAATTTCAAAATTAGTATTATCTACGTCTCAGTGTTCCCACATCAGTGCTTCTAAATTTGTTTTTGTTATGTATATATAATTATTAAATGGCATGAGAGTAAAAGAAGAAGGGTAGAAATTAACCTACGTGCAAAATCACAATTAAATATAACCGTATAAAAATTAAAAGTAAAAAGTATAATTATTTGCTTAAACATATTCATAAAACTCTAGGTCTATCCTTCTCCTCCTGCGTCAGAAAAGAAAGTGACTAAAAATTTCACTAAATTTGGAAAAAAAAAATATTTGGATATTTCTGATGATAACAAATAAATAAATCAGTTTTGGATAACAATATGGATACTTATTTACTTTAAAACAAATAGTTCTAAATTAAAAATTTTAATTTTCTTCGGGTTTCTTCTTTGTCCAAGCACAGAGAAAGATACATTTTTAAAAGCGGTTGTTTGTATTAATGCTCCTATGCAAAACGGATTATTTTGGAAAAAAATTCCAATAAAATTTCTTCCGTTAATATCTAAGGGGAATGCTATAGATGAGAGTGCAATGTCCGATAATAATGATAATAATGTACTATAAGATAAGATTTGAGAAATAAGATATGAAAGTGGTGACATATCATAATCTCTTCCAAAATATCTGGGCGTTGCCAATATCTTATGAATGGCTAAATTTGGTTATAACGGTTTTTTTCCAAGACAAATTTAGTATCTAATTCATCTCTATCATGATCTTTTGGGAAATCTTATTAATCTTACAGGGTTTTTAACCCACTGTTATTCACGGCAAAGACGTCAGACATGGCGAACATCGGCTCTCTTGGTTTTTAATGTGTTTCATCAGAAAGCATTTCAAATTTTTAATCTCACACCCTCTTTCACTTTGATAATTAAGCATTTCTACCCTTAATGCCCTGTGAAGGGTTTCATCTCAGTTGCATGAATGCCGTTTAATTTATAGCATGGATTTTATGAGCTTTGTTTAATTGAAAAGATATTTATACTATATTTCAAAATAATTTTACTCACAGCATTTAGATCAGAGTAAGAATATTTTGTGTATATGAGTTTTATATATAATAATTTTCATAAAGCTTGCAGACTTGAATGACGTACATGCTGAAAAAGAAATGTATAGTTTCAACTACTTACTTATTAAATTTTTACAAATTAGCATTTGATGAGTGTATGGAAGATAATTCACTATCTTAGCTCTCAACAAATAATAACTGTCAAAATATTAAATCTGTTGCCAAATAGGTAAACAAACTGCCAAATACATCTTGTTTACCTCAAAGTCATGTCCAAAAGTCCACCAGCGGTAAAGGTGCTTAACACTGGTAATTGGATCCGAGATTCGAATCCCGCGAACAGGCTCGCTGCATGGGCGTTTTCGTGGTTTTCCCCATGTGTAACGTGTGTAGGAGCCAGTTTTCCTTGGAAAGACTTCCAAGAAGGCATCGCTCTCCTTAGCCATCTGCCTAAGGCCCTCTAGGCTTTGCGTAATTAACTATACTCATGTCCATAAATTAAGGATAATGCAAAATCAGGCAACGGAAGAGTTAGAAGCAAAACAAATTTGACTTATTTGTAAAGCTTATTTATTAAACAAAAGGCAAAGAGCAAAAAAAGATGTTATGTGTTTGATATTACTAAAAAAATTAGCGATTTTTTCTCCCTGGAGCAAATTACAAAAAAAACCCTATTTACAAAAAACCAATATTACATGCTTGGTATGATTGTTAATACATTGTATGTCTCCCAGACGATGCAATACAGTCCGTACAACGCCTAGCCATGCTGAGTATCAAATTATCGATCTGATCTTGGGGGATATTACACCACTCAAAAAGCAATGCTCTCCGAAGTTCCGGTAGATATGTAGGAGGAGGTTGACGGGCTGTAACTCGTCGGCCAAGCATGTCCACACGTGCTCTACTGGATTCAAGTCCGGTGAGAATGCTGGCCAGTGCATACGGGTGATATCCTCCGAATGAAGGCATTCGCTTACGATGTTTGCAAGGTGAGGACGGGCGTTGTCATCCATAAACACAAATTGTGCGCCCATGGCGCCCCGAAACAAACATACATGTTGTTCCAGAATGACGTCCCGATAGATTTGGCTTGTCATGGTTAAAATTTGAACATGCAGGTCAATTCTGGAACCCAGAATAATTCCACCCCAAACGAGCACTCCTGCGCCACCGTAACGGTGTAGTTCAATGATGTTTTCTTGGTGGTAAGGGATACCTGGAGCTCTCCATATGAAAGTTCGTATAGAATCAGAGTGCAAGCTAAACCTGGACTCGTCGGAAAACATCACTCAAGCCCACTGTTGCGGTGACCACAATACATGCTCTCTACTCCAGGCTAACCGCAGGCGACACTGAGTTGCAGTAAGTGGAACGCATCTGACAGGTCTACGCGCATATAGACCAATCTACCCTAAGCGTCTGTACACGGTCGGCCTTGAAATTGGCTTACCAGTGGCTGAAGAGAGCTGACGAGGCAGGTCTGAGGCTGTGCTCCGCCTGTTTCTTTTGGCAGTAACTACCAAATAGCGGTCCTCATTCGGCGTTGTAACTCTGGGGCGACCTGTGTTGTAACGTGTACTCACATTACCATCATCTTGGAATCGTTGCCAAAGCCTGGAGATGACACTCTGGGCAATTCCAAGTTCTTCTGATACTTCCAGTTGGGTACGCTCACATTCCAGACGGCCGATAATTCTACCACGTAAAAAATCATCCAAATGCGTCCATTGTGTCATAACTATTCGGTTATTGCACTGAAATGCTCATAAAGCGGCTGCGAACAATTTTACTTCTTTGCCTGTATTCCTTATATATCACTCTCCTACACTCTCGTCATTGTGACGTACCATCGGTGTCATCTGGTTACTTCCTGAAATTTGCATATGATTCTTGAAGATGTGTGCAGTGATGTTAGAGGGGATATATTTATTTTAGAGTTCGATTCCCGCGTGACTCCGAATTATCCTTAATTTATGGACATGAGTGTATGTAGAAACATTAGGATTTATTTGGAAACAGTAGAGATTAAAAATTTGCAACGCCTTCGCTGGGATTCGAACCACGGACTCTCGAAATACGCGCTGAGCTTGCTGACCACTGCACCAGGAAGGCATGCCATGAAGACGGGAGAAATACCTTATACACTTCCCGTTTTAAAGGGCGACTGGAGATTAGGGGATCCAATCGCCAAATCCTGGTGGTGGAGAATCATCATTCACACCTTTTCTTAGTTTAGGCCCACTAAAGAGACATTAGGTATTTCTTTAAGGCAGGAGAGATGAAAAATGAGCAATGCCCTCGCCGGGACTAGAACCACGGACATTTCGAATATGCGCTGAGCGTGCTGACCACTACACCACGAAGGCATGCCAAGAAACCGGGAGAAATAAAAACTAACCTTATAACTAAACCAAACCAAACCATCATTTCCAAAAGGCAGTATCGCGAAAAGACACTTATAATTAGTGAGTTTAGAAGCAACGAGAATCCACTACCAAGAACGCTACTTCCGCGGAAACCATCGTGACGAAAACATCGTAGAGAAAGCCAGGCAAAGCAAAAGCGTCATCGTGCAAAACACAGTGGAAAAAAGAAAGCAAAGAGAAAACATCGCAGTTCTAAAATATCGTAGTAAAAAACGTGGCGGTCGAAAATAAAGTAATTTAAAATTTTCGCAATTTAAAAACATCATCGTCGAAAATATCGTCTTAGAAAATAATGCACTTAACATATCATTGCCTGACTATAACATCGCAGACATGCGTTTTCCGTCTTTGAAAAGTCTCATATTCGCATAGAGATTTGTGAGCACGAGAAGAAATGAAGAATAATTTAAAGTTTATATTTCACATTTTTTTAATTGACTAATAAATTTCTCCCGAAAAAATAAGAAGGACTTTTAAATAAGTAATCCTAAAGTTGCAAATGCCTGATAAATGCGTTGTATGCAATGTTATCGTGATGGAATGATTTGTAGGTGCTTTATGATTTACTAAAATGTTTTCTACTATGATGCTTTTAAACTGCGGAGTTTTTGAACTGCTTTATTTTCGACCAGGATGTTTTGTACTACGATGTTTTAAAACTGCGATGTTTTCTGTTTGCTTTCTTTTCTCCTACAATGTTTTGCATGACGACGTTTTCGCTTTGCGTTGTTTTGCCCGTGACGTTTTAGTCCGCGAGAATTTCGCCTGTAACCTGAAGAAAAAAAAAGGATTAGAATTAATATCATTAACTTATAAAGTATTTCTCAAGCCTTCTTAGCATTGCTTCATGGTGCACTGATCAGCACGCTTGGCGCGCATTCGAGAGGTCTGTGGTTCAAATCGTGGCCAGGGCATTGCTCATTTTTCATCTCTCTTGCTTCAAAAAATATCTAATGTTTCTATAGTGGCGCCTGAACTATAAAAAGGTACTAGATGTGAAAAAAGCCCGAACTAAAAAAAAGGTGATTCTGCACCGCCAGGATTAGGCGTTTGGGTCCCCTAAATCCCAGTCGCCTTTAAGAAGGGGGTATATAAGGTATTTTTCCTCTCCTTCGTAGCATGCCTTCGTAGTGTAGTGTAGTGGTCAGTACGCTCGGCGCGTATTCGAGAGGTCCGTGGTTCGAGTCCCGGTGAGGGCATTGCTCATTTTTCGTCTCTTCTGCTTTCAAAAAATACCTAATGGCTGTACAAACTGAAATCGACGGATTTTTATTAATATGAAAGTCAAACATTTCCTCTGTCTGAAGAATTGTTTGAGTTCCTCTGTTTGAGTTTTGATGATTTCAGCGGAATTAAAAGTAACATTAATGTACTAACAATAATTAAGAGTGGAATAATTATTTATTTCTCTTTTTCCGACAAAAATTGTTGTTCTTTAATTTAACATTTTATAACTCGGTCTTTTTGATTGGCATATATTAAAATACACGAACGTTAAAACATCAGTTCTCTAAGAAAATTTGAACTAGATCTGAAAGGCTTGACACACACCAAAACAAGGTGAGAATTAAGAGAAGAAAAGCAATTTAGAAGTGCAACTTGTCAAGAAATCTATACAATTTGAAATTAATATCAAGAAAAATGGGATGATAATCTCTTTAGTTAATAGCAGAACACTATTTGGATTGTTTTTAATAGAATAAATTTTTTTATGTAGCTTTACGGATTTTTTATCTTTACGGAGCGGTTTATCTCGAGTAACTACTATGCGTTCTATATAAAAACTTTATGGTAGCAAAAAGAAAAATCGTAAAGCTTTATTAATAACAGTAGAAGAAATATCTATGTAAGCAGTAGTTCTTATAAATGGATTCTATATGGCTTGAAAATGTTTGTATCATATATGGATTAACTATGACATAAATGAAACTATATATTAAGACACGATTGAAGTCTGTTTTTGGAAAGAAACAATATTTGTCAGTGTGGCAGAAATTTTGCTATTTCAGCGTCTACTTACTTATTTTTATTTATTTAAAACTGTAAAATAATTTCTTTAAGTTACAGATCTTATTTTTGTTTTATTTTGAAACTGTAAATCTTCCTGTTGCTCTTGTTTATTTCTTCATTTTATTTCTCAGTTTTGAAACGCTGTTTTAATATCTAAGGGATGTGCTTTGTATTGTTGTAAGGTACTGCACTAAAAAAAACTCGAATAATGGTTGTTTGTTTTTCCTAATTGGTAGAAATGTTTCACCTTTACCATATTTTAGAACAAATCCTTTGGCGATTAATCTTGTTGTGCATTTTGTTTCTTGCTACTTACAATGTATTTGTTTTTCAAAACACATTTGCTTCCTGTTGCATACTTCTCACGAGTTCTTAAGTATTATTCTCTTTTAGATAATTTATTTCTTGGGGAATTTTTTGCATTGTTCTTGGTTTCTTTCTGACAATGCATTCTGGATCTCTATTTTGAGATAATGCTGAAGCCTTGTTTTCCACTTTGTCAGAAAATTTATTGAGACATATCGTGTTGCTCTGTTAGAAACTCTTCTTGTGTCCATATTCTGGTCTATACTTTTAATTAATTCTTCAATTCTTTTCTTAATATGCTGCCTTAACCTCGGTGAAAGAAATCACTTCACTGTTTTATGAGGTATTAAAGTGAATTAATTCTGAAACATTTCATAAAATTTTTAAATGTCTATCAAGTTTATGGTAGACTTCGTGAATCATATTCTACAATTATTCCTGTTCTTGCGTTATCTTCAAATCTTCTCCTCTTTTGCTTCATTCTTTCGCTTGCTTCTTTCTTTTAAATAAAATGTGATTCGTTGCTATATACGCTTGATAAAGTAGATTTGGTTTAAAATATTCCATGGTTCCTATGGTTATGGTGTTTTGACGCTTTTTCTGTAAGTTTTCTCAAAAATCTAATGTGAAGACACATGCAACTACTTCAGCCCAAAAATTTTGGTAACTTCGAGTTTTACACTTTTGCTAGTAAGCACGTTTCCGGCTCTGGTACACCACATTGAACTGGTGAATAACAAGTTGATATTTAACGAGATATATTAAGTTTTCCAAAGCATATTTTAATGGATTAATGACAGTACTCTTCCAAAGTTACCAAATTTTAGAACTTAACTTTTTATTCTACATTTATTTATTATAAACGCGATATACACTTTGAGCTATCATTTACTTCATCTTTTAAAGCTATAGGATGTATTTGAGAGTAACATGGCTAAGCATCAATAATAATTAGAAAATATCTTTTTCCTCCTAACCTATTAATTTTCATCTGGCCGCATTAAATTTAATGGGATTTACAATTAAAACCTTTTATTTTGGTATAAGTTTTCCATTAACTTAACCTTTGTAAAGCCTGTTGAGCATTTTAGACTGCGAATGAAATACATTACTGTGTGTTATTCTATCATCCAGATATATTTTTGAAATATTTTAATTACTCCTGTATTTCTTTCACCGAACCTATGATGCTCCTTCAAGTTTTTGTTTGTATTAGAGCGAGATATTACATAAGCAGAAAAGGGTACATGGCATTATAACATCATTATTTTTATCATAAAATGTTCAATAGTTTTAATCTTTAAATTTTCATTTATCTTCATTGCTACCATTGATGCGGTTGGATCAAATTTACTGCAAACTTGCTTAGTTTCAAAGCTCCTGGAGAACACATCTATTAAATTATTTTGTGCATATTCCAGAAGCATATCCGTTTTTAATTCGCTTTCAGTTGCAATTTATTAATACATTTAAGCCAACATATTTTTATTACAAGTACACCGTTACTTAATATAACATTGATACAATTTGTACAGAAAATTAAAACATGTATTTTGAACAATCAGCAATTTACATCCGCATAAACACAACCCAGTCTCATTATTTGATGAATTAGATTAACTCTAGCATAGATTTGTGAGGTTATGCTTTGATATCAGAAATAAAATATCAAGATTAAAAATATTACATAGCGGCGTTATACTAAAATCACATGCGGAGATGTCCTTAAACTTATAGGTGAGTAGCTCTATATCAAGCGCGATCAGGATTTGATTACCTTGTAGAGACATTAGGTTATTTCAAAGCAGGAGATATGAAAAATGAGCAACGCCTCCGCTGGAAAGCGAACACGGACCTCTCGATTACGCGTCGAGGGTGCTGACCACTACACCACGAAGCCATGCGGAGAAGGCGGGTGAAATACCTTATAACCTATTCATGACAAAAAAAATATTATTAATAAGTATAATAATTTTAATATTAATAATATAATAATTTTATAATATAATACATAATTTAATAATATAATAATTTTCTATTAATAAGCAGCGATACACTCGTGAGCGCGTTTTAAATGAAACTGGAGCTTGAAGGGAAACATGGAAAATTATATGAAACAACAATTCTATTACATAGCCACAGAAACTGGAGAGAACTACTAATGTTACACGGTTTTAGACACTCAGTCAAATGTCGGTCGAAAGATAACGTGAAAGTATTCACAATTAAATGCGATAAAACGCATGAGGGCTTTTGATGCTGTTTACATGAATGCTGTCAAGCACACGAAGCCTACCTGAATACATGTAGCCATGCATTCGTGGAGAAATTTTCAGGAGAAGATTCTTGAATGCCTTCAAGAAGGATTTCTAAGGAAGGGTGGCTCATTTTCTCGTTACACATGAGGAAAATGCAAAAGTCAACCATGTAACTAGCCCTTTTCTCTAGGTTCGAACCTTGATCGAACCCGCAATACTTAAGCGGCCTTAACTACTCAGCCACTGGTGGGAACGTTTCAAGAGAAATTGATTTGCATTTATGTTACACATAAGAAAAAATACGAAAATAGTTCTCCAGCCATTCTGTTCTTCAATGCTGAAAGTAGGCCAGACTACGCTCAGTGATCTTACCTATTCGGCTTGTCTACGTCTCTAAGTACTACTCCATAATATCTTTCCTACTAGGAAACGTCATCTTAATAAAGATTAACTGATTTTCAGTTAACAAATGACACTGATTCAGTAACATTTTGTTCATTATTCTGAACATTAGAGTATTCATAATTTATCTGAACTGGAAACTTATTGTTTTGAATTTATTAAAAAGAAATGTGTCTCATTATATATTTATATGTTACCCAAAGTTTACTTGATAGCTAGTACTTTTATTAAACGAAGAACTTCCGGCTCGTAATCGTTCTTTAATTTAATTAAACTTTTACTTATGTGTGCTATTTAACACAAATGAATAGTATTGATTTGGCTCTAAATACCCTCATAATTAAATCATAGTTTTTGTTACAGTAAAATTTCTTTCTATATAATCCTCCTGTTTTAAGATGGAACTTCCATTAAAGAAATAACATCTTCTGGGAATAGAGTTTAAATTATAGCACACATAAAATACTGCGGCTGTGAAGTGAGGATCTCATCAATTTAGAATGAACATATTTTGTGCCATGTTTTGTTTCCTAATGCGACAGTTTACGCATTGAAGCAAAGCATGCGAAAGTCATTCTGAACCATTTTCTCATTACTTATTCCTCATCTGAGGCATTTTAAAGTGATAAGAGTGTAACATTTGACAGTTCTAATGAAATTATATTTCTCGATTACATCAGTACAACATATTTTATCCAGGATACGTGAAAAATGATAATGCTTTTAGTTTTAAAGTACCCTGATGTAATTTATGACTACCAGCAACGAAAGCAAGTAAAGAAATGTCACCATGAATTATTTATGGCTTGATGTTGTATGAAGCTGTAATTTTTAGCGCTGAGATTAACAGTATTACATAGATTTATGTCTTGCTAACACTGATGCATAGTGCTACAAAGAGCAAATTAAAGACTAATATTCATTTTATATTTAATTTTAATGCTCATTCCGCTCAGTTGCTTTATATCGATTAAAAAACGAAAACTTAAAAATTCTTTCCCTGGGCCTGCTTTTGTTTCGCGTCTCTTATTCCCAGGTTTTTGCAATTGCATGATATGGGAATAATGAGAAACCAGTCAATACGTTTTCACTTACTGCTGCATGATTTGTTCCTCAGATATCTTGATCTAATTCCGCTGCTCTACAAATTTTCATTATTTTCCTGTTATAGAAATTAATAAGTTTTCCCTTACTAAATTTCGCCTCCTGAACATATATGCGGGTTTATTTTCTAAAATTTGCTTTTATTTAGAAGTTACAGAAAACTTCATTTTCCCTTTCTTACGAGTGTAGTTCTGACTACCCTTTTGATGCACTCTGGGTTATGTTCTCTATAATGAGTAGATCTTATTTAGAAGTTACAGCAAAATTCATATTACATTTTTATATCTGTAAGCTCAGTTTGGATCGTATTTAAAATATTCGGCATAAATGAATTAAAGAAATAAGCTTTTCTGGTAATTAATTTCACCTCCTGGAGAAGAATATGACCTATATTTTTAGAGCTATGCTCTTGCTTAAATTGACAGCAAAATTTTAAAAACCGACATTTTTTAAAATCAACAACACAGGCATGTGATGGCAAATGAAGGAATAACATTGCCGATATGCAGCAAAACTGCTTTCAAGTAGAACCTGAAAGCATCAGTAAAAAGTGTTTTCTATCTTTTGTTTTATGCGATATATTCATCTATACAAAATGGCGTTCGATGTCACGGAATACAGACAGATCACCTTTTTGTTTGAAAAATTGACTGAAATATTGTTTACGTTTTATCAAAGGAACGAACAGGAAAATTCAGCAGTGCTTTCGCCGGAATTCGAATTCCGAACCTCACGTTTACCAGCCAGATAAACTTCCAGTTACACCACGAAGACACACGGCAAGGAAGAAAAATCTCTTCAATTATCCCCTATTTAAAAGGCACACAGGAAAACGATGACTCAATCGCCACATGGTAGTGGCATCGGAGCAGGAAGTAAGAATAATCAGTAAGTAATCTTCGTCAAGTATCCAACTCAGAATTCAACCTCTGATTGCCACCCAGACGTAGTTCCAATTACACCACGAAGGTACGCGATAAGGGAAGGGGAAAATGTCTTACAAATTTCACAACTCAGGTTATTGTTTTAGAAGTTTTAAGTCTCTGACTGGATCGACTAATTCGGTCTGAGTTATTTTTATGTTTCGTTGGCAACTGATGGTTTCTCCAGGGCTCGATGAATTATATTGGACTTACAAGAGTTTTATATGGAAATATTTCAAAGCTTTTTGATCTGTTATATAATGTATGATTTAATTACGGATTTTTTCCCGAGGACCTGGCAAACTGCTAAATCAGTTTTGATGCCAAATAGTAAAAATAATAGATATATGTAAAAGTAAAACTAAACTCCGCGGCACAAACAGCACATAGAGAGCCATGGCCGGCAGTGCCCTGTATCTGCTTTTTAGACCATGGGCTCTGGAATGCTTGTGCATTTTTGCCTGACAAGAGGTCAGCTTGTCAAGAACATCCGTGTTTATTCCCCAACCGAACTTCGTAGTCATTTTATCGACCTCCTCAAGGCTGAGTGAACCTTGCCGAGCCGAAGGATCGAACCCCGGCCTTGTGGTGCTGCTGCACGATGCGCTAGCTACTACACAATGTTTTTTAAGGTTTTTTGGAAAATTTTAAACAAACTAATTTCAAAGAAATGCTTAAAAATGCTTTGTCTGCTAATATATGTGATTTAAAAACTACACGAGCGGAGGTCTGCAGATGTACTTTATGATGTTATCAATTACATAAGAAACAATCGAGAACAAGAACACGTAGTCGTAGTTTCGTTCAGAGTAAGATTTACTTTTGAAGGTTTGATATACTTTCATGCGATGAACAATTAACCAAAAGGGAGAATAGTGTACTTGCAGCAGAATTTCTTTTCGCTCACAAAAGGAACAGGCCACAAATATATAAAACGTTTCCCATTTAACCACGACGTCACAGTTTTGCCCGTCTTATTCGGACGTTAACGTTTCTGTAAGTCTGATGTCTTCAACCGGTTTACATTTGGCAAACGTATGGCAAATCTAGCCTATTAATAGCATTAACTTCTACATAACAGACTACTTTCATTTTTTTTGCTCTTGATCGTATTTTAAACGAAATTTTTCAACATGCAATACAATTTAGATAGATTTGATCATGCTTAAAAACTAAATACTGAAATAAGCTTGAATTGGAAGGAATAAAAATGTTATTCTTTGCAATTTTGATTTAAAGAGAAATTCAAGACAAGTCCTGTGGATTTATAAATAAATTACTTCCATAGTAAGTATTGAAAGCAATCAGTTTTATTCAGAAAGCTTGATATTTCTTAATAAACATACTATTTAAAAAAAACGGTCAGATAACGGTGAAGCTTTCAAATATCATTCTTGAAATACAGTTATAATATATTTATCCCGCTTTCTTCGCATTTCTTCGTTTCAAAATTTCAAACAAGCTAAATTTTTCTTTAATAAAATAAAAATTAATATTCTTTGAAAAAATACACAAAATTATTTTTAATTCAAAAGTTGTAAGGTTTCAGCTTACATTTTCCTACCAGAATGTAATTTCAGAAACGCAGTTAATGCAAATGAGGAGAGTAGTATTTAAGTCGATGTTTCATCGACTTCGAGAGAGAGTCTGAGATTCTGACAAGCGTGCATTTGCATTTGGCTACGTCTCTCTTAGCTATTGCTACGCTCGGCCGTACTTTAGGCCCTTCGCCGACTGAATTAAGATTTAGGGGTCAACTACTTAGAATTTTGGTAGGCTATATCCTTCACTGACTTCACCGACTTCGAGAGAGAGAGTCTAATTCCCTGACTAGCGCGCTTTTGCCTTTTGGCTACTTCTCTCTTAGCTTTGCTACACTTGGCCGTACTTTAGGCCCTTGTTTGGCTTGCCGACTTAATTAAGATTTAGGGGCCAACTATTTAGAATCTTGATAGCTTCGGCTATATCTTTCAGTTGGATTTAGTTAAGCTTAGTTAAGTTTAATTTTATATTCATTTAAGTTCAAGCCCAAGTGGAGGCTATGCTGTACGTTCCGAGTTAGCAACTGATTGTATCGTATTTATTCTGGGAAATAAAGGGTAGTTAACCCTTCTTAAGTCTTACGTCTCTGTTAAGACTCTTAAGCGATTATTCGCTTATTAGTGTTTGTGGGGTTTAAGGTTTGAACACTGAATTAAATAAGTAAAACCCCATATTTGGCGCCCGATTGTTTGAAGAACTGAAACACGCCTTAATTAACGCCCTTTTTCTTAAATTCCCGGAGGAGGATCAAAATTTAGAAATTGCAGCAGACGCGTTAGACTATGCATTTGGGGCAGTTATTTCCCAAAATGGGCAGCCAGTGGCCTTTTTTAGCAAAACGCTCAATCAAACCCAACAAAACTATACCGCAACTGAGAGGGAAACCCTCGCGGTCCTATTAGCGGGGAAACAATTCCGCGTTTACTTTGGAAGTGCCTCGATAATTGTGTATGCAGATCCCGTAGCAGTTGGTCGCCTGTACTCCGGTAAAAATCTTTCGTCCCGGTTCATACGTTGGACAATAAAGCTGTAAGAGTTTAATTTAATAATAAAACACCCGCGCGGAAAGAAAATGATGTTGCGGATGCACTATCAAGAATAAAGAACGATAAAGACGGAAATACAATTAAATGCACGATGCTAACTGCGAAAATAATTGAATCCTGTGAATTAACAATTGCCTAATTAAAAACGGACCCAGAGTTCAAGGACATTTACGCTTATCTGGAAGATCCCGAAAATTTTGAACATGTAGACTTAACGGCTATTCGCAATAAGGAGACCCATTATGAAATTATCGATAAATTGCTCTTTTATACGAAAACAACCAACGATAATCAATAGCTGCGGCCGGTAGTCCCAATGAGTCTACGCTTAAATATTTTAGAGGAGCTTCATGATTCGAAAATACGGAGGTATCCCTAGGTTAGAAAAACCCTGCAAATGGTCCGCGTAGCTGTGTATTTTCCGCAGTTGTATAAAGTGGTGACGGCGCGTATGTCAGGTCATTTTACTTGTGTCAATTAAGTAACGACGTTAATTACAGTCCGGCCGAGCTTCAGCAAAAATAGTAACAGATTCGTTTCTAAAAAAATATACACTGGTGAAATAAATTTAGAGAATTTGTATATTTTATCGAATTGCATGTAAAGAACTGAACTGAAGGAGAAACCACTGCTTCTAGGTAAAAATGTAAATCTTGTTCGGCAAATATGTAAGTGTACACGTGTGTGTAGGCAGAGTTAGCGGAAAAACAGGCTTTATAAGCGAGTGGAGGGTAAGATGAATTGCGTTCACTAGCACACCTCGGCGAATTTCTTGGTGTTATCTTGCAGCAATCTCTTAAATTCACATCGAAACAGTAAAAATGAGTAACCACCAACATTTAGATGATAGAATGAGGTGGCAAATTGTGGGGAGGCCGGAGGTATACCAATTGCAAGTCCAGATATGCAGAGAGTTTAATTTAACACCCAGCGTCCCGTGTAACCTATGGAAACAGTTCCACGATACTGAATCCATCGAGAGAAAGCCTGGCCATCAAGAATTATCATGACCGTTGGGACAGTTGTGTCAATGAATTAGGCTTTGACTTGAGAGCAGCAAAACATGATACCTCACACCCCCCCCCCAGCAGAATTATTCCTAAGAAGAAAAATTTCAACGTCTCTGGATAAGCTATTTTTTGTTCAACAAAAACAGGAGGAGTTTCAATTGAAAGATATCCAGAAAATTATTAATGAGGCTATCAAAAATTCTGATGCGGCAAAATTTTATTATGATAGAAATAGACGCGAGGTAGAATATACGGTAGGCTAAATAGCTTCAAAAATAAAAACATTCATTATCGTCTGCACCCGAAAATAGGGTGGCCAAATTTTAAACCATGTTTGATGGGCCATTTGTTATAGAAAAGATCAAATTCGCAACGCTTATTACAATATTATAGTCGTACTGATTTTCAAATTCTCGAAGATCTATTGCAGTATCCTGGAAGGGCGCCAAGAACATTGATGTCGTCGTCGTCGCCTATCAAGGATCCCCCAGCAACCAAAAGTAAACAAGGTAAAACACTGAAGCAAGTACTGCGAAGTGAACGCAGCAGCAGCCGCGAGGTTCAGGCTCAGCGAGAATGAAGAGAACGAAAAAAAATAAAAATTCTCCTACAATAGAAGCAAGTGCCGATGGGAAAGCGGAAAAGCCCATGGATAATATTCCAAGAAAACGTCCAGCGCTAGAACTTAAGCCAACCACCTCGAAAGAAGCCACAGGAACGTCGGAGCGAAGAATCACGAAAGAGAAAAGGTCTGCTGAGGTGGAAGCGGTGCCGTTCCAGCATGCCAGGAAGCCCAAAAGGAAGTTTAAAGATCCCTACCAACGAATCCGGCCCCAGGACCTAAAGAAAGGACCAGATTTCAAGAATTCTCAACCCATCCAGAAGTCGGACCGATTCATCGAGAAAGGAAAAAAGCGGAAAAATAGTGTCGACGGAGGCAACAAACCAGCCAAGCCGAAAAAGAAGATTGGAAGTTCTGAAGTATCCTACTTTCGAGGAGTTCTGGTTAATTATGATGGAAGAGTTTAGAAAAAAAAAGAGAATTGAAAATTTTCTTTCTTTCCTATTCTGCATTGAAAGTTCGATTTATGTAATGTTGCTTAAAGTTGCTATATGCTGTTTAAAGCAAAAATTTGAATTCGCAAGTTTGCGAGAATGTAGTTATAATTATCTTTTAAACAGAAAAGATTTTTGAATTCGCAAGTTGGCGAGAATTTATTTTGTAGATACCTTTTTGAGAATTCTCAAGTTGCGAGAAACTAATTTGTGAATATTTTAGTCGAAAAACTTTAATCAATCTAAAATGTATTAAATGAGCTCACAGATACCTAAAGCAATACCTCGCTTTTCCATCATATTCGAAATGTAGACATAATTCTTGGTGATATCTGTGGGAAGAGAAAAAAAAGTAGTATCACTACGCTGAACACAATTTTGGTTAAATTCAGGCTTCCGGAGTAGAATTTCAAAAAATCTTAGATTTTCTCAACAAAATACTAATTAAGTTTCGATTAGAAATAAAGAAATCTTAAAAACTTACCTTTTAAAACTTACAGTCATTATTTTATCGAATAATTCTCTAATACTTTCTAATTGCATGACAATGTTTTCAGCATGATAGAATATCCTATAGGTCAAATGATACCAGCTGAGTGAGACACTAATGATTCGTAAATTTTACAAGAATTAGGGAAAAAATTAAACAAAAAAATTAGTTAACAAAGCGATTAAATTTTTAAGTTCAAAAGACTAATTCAACTTTAAAAATAATACTTAAGTGTTCCAAAACAAATAATTAAACCAGAATATACTTTCACATTCTTTTAGACAAAAATTAACAATAACCATTACAAATAATATAAAACAATTGCAACTCAAATCAAAGGTCCTTAATTCTTGATTAAAATTCTTGAAACAATCCAATAAATGAAATTCAGAATAATAATATATTAAAAACCACTTTTATTATAAAGTTAAATCCGCTACTTAAATTAAAATTAAATACCAAATTAATTCGATCAAAACCTATAGCAAAATCTACACAACACTATCAGTTAGTAACTTCTCAAAACATTCTCCACTTACAGAACAAAAGGTAATCGTTCTAAATCTTGATCGTTCCTCTGAGACTTCTTTACGTGATGAAGCAACAGAGACAAAAATATTTTCAATAAAATGAAAAACTTCCCCTCCAAAGATAATCATTACGCTGAGTAATAAATAAAGTTAATTAGCGTAATAAAAGCTACGTAACTTTTACTAAAGTAATAAAAGTTTACGGATGAAATTTAAAAATCTTGATGTGTGTTCTATTAGGTATTACATATTCTTCAAAGATTTTGTTTATGTTGGCCACATCATTAGAGGAAATCCTGTAGCAGAGTTTTTATAATCCTTTAAATACCTGTTCAGCAATAAACTACTATCAAGAAGTTTACATAATTTTTTAAGCGAAACGTTTTGCTAAGAAAACGTTTCCCGTTTTTAATTGTTCATATTTTCAGTTTTTAATTTTTCATGCACAGGAGAGAGATAGAAAAGGTCACGTAAATTTAAATTATTCTGCTTAGGACATTTAGAAGAATTAGTGTTGCTTACTTTAATTCAAGAATCGGAAGATTCTTTCAATCCATTTTTACCAGTCTACGCTACACTGAATGTTAATTACCGGACTCTAAAAGCCATTCAAGTAGCTTAAACTCTGAGTAAAATAACTTTTAATAAAAGAAAGTTTAAACATATTTTTATTTTTTGTCTGTCTGACGGGCACACAGATCGTGTAATAATAAAAAATCTACCTCCACAAGCTTATAAGCAAACAGGAACAAAATTTAAGATAAAGTCCAGGTATTATATAACAAGGTAAAGCACCCGCCTACAAGCTTTAGCTCAGTTCCTCAGTTTTTACAAACAATTATAGGTAGTCAAGTGAAATCTGATTCAAATAATTCAGGCACTATCTTAGAAATATACGACAGTCAGCGGTAGCTGCTAAAATATTGTTTTTGTATTTATTTAGAATTTATTAAAAATTTTGTATTTGTTTAAAATTGTAATAAAAATTGTTTTATTTTCCCGTGCAACGCAGAAGAATTTGAAGAGATAGCTACGTCGAAAAAGTAAACATACAAAGCACGTGCATTTAATATTTAATAAATAAATATCTCGTAATTGCTGTTGCCCTCCAGAAAATAGATTTTACCAGAATGTTCTCGTGAGTAATTAAAAAGCTTAAAAAAACGAATGAAAACACCTCAGTTCAGTTGTTGTTTGTTGTTTTAAGCGAACTACTTGTACATTGTTTATTGAATGCTGTTATTCATTGTAGCGAATTCGCTGTGAGGTAAAATTAGTTTCTCTGTTTTGAATCGAGTTCTGTTTAACATTTGAGATATTGTGATATTGCACGAATATCTCTGAGGAAATATTTCAGCCTTTTGTTTTATTTCTTGCGAAAAGAATAAATTTTATTAACTTTTTAACGGCTTGTGAATTCAATCTATTTCGAACCCGTACGTACGCAATAATATGTTTCTTGCACTCAATAATCTCGTGCTTAAACACATTAATTAATTTTCTTACTTTTATAAACATGGGGAGGCAATAGAATTGAAATGAAAGGCAAATTAAAAAGATAGCTTGTTAATAGACTTAAAACCCTACACTTTAATAACTATCATTAAAACGTAGAGTGTGAAACATTTGACAATTAACTGAAACATCTAACTTGATATAAGAGAAAAATAATCGGAAATCCGGCAGAAGCATAAGATGTTAGAATACTGATGGTTCAACCCAATTGTAAATGTCAGGTTGTACTGGCATTTTTGTGGCTTTCCTCAAGTGCAATATAATAACAAAATCCGTTTTTTTTTCGGGGGAAATTTTCGGGAAGATCAAGTGCGCCTTGAATATCGGCTAAACACTCAAATAAACCAAGGACTATTAAATCTTAGTGCATCGTTCGAAGTTAATGTCAAAGGAAGCATTCCAGCTATTAAACTCACAATTCCTCGCTAAATTTTCAAGTCGTTCTAAAAATGCATACCATTAGAAAGAAAAATTAAATCAAACGAAGTCCTTTAGTAACAATATTTATGCGCCATTAATGAAGGTTGTAACAAACAAAAAATTAAACTCTTTACATTTCTAAAAAGAAGGTATTTTGCAAAGTTAGTCTCAAATATTTTTATTTCTTCAAGTGAATTAACATCCTTCTGCTGTTCGAAAATATTTCCTTCCACCGTTATTTTAACAACTTTCCTCTTAATGCATTTATGATAAACTCAGACAAAATAATGACAAATCTTAAACAGATTCTCTTCAGTACAGAAAGTTCGGTATTGAATGAACTATTTACTCATAACCGCTCATGCCGATATTTTTAAGCATTTCTAAAAAGTAAAGATTCGCAAACAGTTTACACACTCCACTAAAATTATTCTTCCAGCAAATTTCCAAGTCCGCATCATCGAAATTAGAGGGTTTTGTGGAGCGGGAAAGTATAATTTTAATGACAAGTCAGAAAAGCAATAATCACTCATTGCTTTTGCGAAAAATCCCCTTTCACTATTTTTGTTTTAGAGTCAGTCATTAAAGTGATGGATAATGTTGAATTGTGAAGTATCATCACGTTTTTCTTCGTAACGCTGATGCATAGTTTTGGTGATCATTTTAAGGACTACTCACTGATGTTTCATTAACTCGTGATTTATTCTTAAATGAAGTAAACCAGGTCAAAAAACGAAATTTTAATCATTTAAGATAGTTACCAAAATGCTTACCTTCAGCCGGTATGAAAAATATGAGAAAGTTATTTAATGCTATGTGATCTTCTGCGATAATATATGCTTTGTATATTACATTCAAATGAGATATTTTCGTGTTTTTAATCCCATTCTGTTTAGTACTATTTGAGTAATTTCTGATACGACTTCTGTAAGAAAATTAGTATTATCAGTGGGACTAAACGAAACTTTTACCAGATGAGAACATGGTGAAAGAATGAAGGAAATGTAGAAGGTTCGGACTTTTAAAAAGATTTTCTATATTGCTGTCAGATAAATTTGATAAATTTCTCTTCGATCACGTGATCATGTTCCACATATAGCTGGCATGTGCTCACAGAATTCTCAATTCTAACTACAACTCGTACGATGCATAGTGCGTCTAACGGACATGGCACTAACGTCTAATTCCTTAGCAAGCTCTCGAGTGGTTGCATACTAATCTTTCTTCACATTCTCGCAGGCGGGCCTCATCAATATCAGTAGAGCGTTCAGCTTCTTTAATGTCATAGTCCTTGTTTTTTAACTTTCGGTACTAAACCTTCATAGTGTCACAGGATACAACATTAATATCTAAAGCTGTACGCATGATTTGGTGACATCCTGCGGCTGACGTTTGCAAGAGAACTGGAAGCAAATCATGTTTCTAATCTGGTAGCATGATAGTTCCATTTCAGACACCTTGCACTTAATGAAAACGATATTCTTTTACCACTTTCACGACACAGTGTTCTAAAGCAAGTCTCGTTCTTTCAAATGCCAAAATTCGGTTGACAAAATAGTATTAAACACTCTAACGCGAACTGTTTGCGCAGAAGATATTTGCGGTGGCGGAAAACTTTCGTTAAAACCCGATATTTACCTCTCGACATCAGGTTTCCATCTGTTGTAATTCCATGATACTTCCTTTTACGCAATGGCCCCATGGCTCCATGGCCCCATCAGTGGCCGAGTCATTAAGAAGGCTGCCGTGAATTCGAATCTAGGCAAACGAACTGGCTGTAAGGTAGGTTTTCGTGGTTTTCCCCATGCGTAATGTGAATACGCAGTGTCTTTAGATAGTCTTCCACGAAAGCAACCTTCTCTTAGGGACATAGCCCTCGCGTGCAAAAAAGCATTTTACAGTTCTTGTAACGTTATATTCGTGTTTTCATTAAACCCTAAAGTCTAAAATTGGAAGTATTTTCGAGTTTTAATTACAGAATTTTTAGAACTCTTTGTTAAATCGTTTAATTTTTTAAAACGTATCTACAGGGAAATTCTCATTGTTTCAATCTGAGATGTTTACGAGAACAGATTATAAAGTCCATTTTAGTTATCACGTCATTTCGCGTGTTAAAAATCTATCCTCGACTCCAAATGATTTAACATAGAACTTAGTTTGTATTAGTTAAATATAAAATCTGCACTCTGCATAATGCTCTGGTTTTCTAGGTTAGACTTGTATTTTAATTAAATCCAAACTGTGTTTATACTTTTTATGCAACATATGTTAATGTAACCAACGTTTTACACGAATTTCCCACCCGGTAATGTTTCATTTTCTTGGTTATTTTTTGGCTGTCAATTAAATATTATTGGCTACTTAAATACACCTTTTAGACTGAAGTAACTTAGTTTCAAATTGTTCCTGTGCTTTAACGTTTACGATTTTAGAACGTTGACTTGCACTTTTAAAGAAATAATACCGTTTGATGATATTGCTTTCTAGAGAGGTTACTCAATCAATTGTTTCCTTGCCTATTTGCTAGTATGTTTCACCGAATGATATGTCTTGATATTATATAGTTTTTTAAAAAAGTGATGCTTTTTTGACATAATATTGTATAGATAATAAACTCTTGTCACAGTCAGTAACAAAGAAATGGCCAAAGGAAATTTTAAAGGCATTTTTTCAGGATCAGTTTTAATTTTTGAATACTTGTTCACTGCAGCAACATACTTGGTGTAATTTACTTCACAGAAATGCTTCTTTGAATAGTCTCGAGGAGGAAAGTTTTATACTGAAAAACAGACGTACTTAATTGTAAAAAATTTCCTATTGAAATGGCAATTTGTGCAAGAAAGGGACAATCTTGGAATCCATCTCTTCGAGCACGGAAGAAAATAACTCTTCAGTGCTTATGAGATCCCTGCTACCACCCCTTCCTTCAAGCTATGTTTGATTTCCTGTTAAGCTCATATTAAATTCCGGATTTTCTGTTAAGCTCGTATTAAATTCCGGGCAAAATTTTAAAGGCGAATATTCTTATATAAGATAAAACTTAATCTTTTTTGGAGGGAGGAGAGACTATTTTTATTTAACGAATCAATTTCTAAAGAAATATTTATGGCTGTTCGGTTAAGCTGCCACATTCGTAGTGGGCAGGGATAGTAGACTGTATACAGGTCTTAGAATGCTTTCAGTAGAATTGCTTGAAACATTCAATGCATCCTCACTAGGTGTAGAAAATATTGATAAATTCCAAAATTTTAATAAAAGTAGTTTTTTTGTATTCATAAACTAAAACTAAGTCTTAACAACTGAATAAAAGGCTGAAAGTACGAAATTTCCCCAGAGGGAGAGAACAAAGCCTCTTCGAAAAGTTCTTTGTGTTCACTCTGGGAGCAGGACCCAGGTCTTCAAATTGTCCGACTTAAGGCTGACCAGTATGCAAGAGTGCATGGCTGTGAATTCCTAACAATTCTTCCACCGACGTTTCCTTGTTTTAAGATATTTCATTATTCTACGAATTTTATTCTTACTTTTAAACCATGTGATTTTTTAACTGCAGATGTATTCGGGTGTCCTATAAAACCTATAGGGGTTATAACATGGCTCGTAAGCGGAAACTTGGACAAGCCTAATACTAGGAGCTACTAAATAGCTGTAATTATAGTTAGTTAATTCTATATTTCTTTGTAAACACTTCATGTGCATCGTAAAAAAAACCGCATAATTTTATGCAAAAAACTGCGTCTGTAGATTTGCATTATTTTAGCTTCACAGTTCTTTACAGGAAATGAAAACTTTGCTACCGTTTTAAGTTTAAATATATAGTTCTAGAAATTAGTAGTTTATGAAAAAAAGTGAAATATTTCACATTTTTTATACAATGGAGGCTAAGCACAGAAAGTTGCTGATTAAAGGAAGTTGCATCTAAAGTTTAATTCCAAATGGAATGGCTTAGTTGAGTACAGATTTCTCATTTTATTTATTTGTTTATTTTAACGAGCCATAGTTTCTGTAGCCTTCCTTATATTTACATCAGATTATTTACTAGTATGCATATAAATGGCAGGCATCCGATAATTATAATAATTAATTCTTCTGCTCTTTGTTATCGAGGTTTTTTAACATATTAAGTGAAATTTATGTTTAAATATGAATTACCAATTCTCGTAAATTTTTTTTACAACTTCACATTATAAGTACATAATACACGCAATTAATTACAATATATACAGTTTTCAATAATCATATCCGCAACAATCTTACTTTTATTCCTATGCACGATGAAGAAAATTTAAATATTATTCAAAATACTCTGTATTGAGTTTGAAAGTAGAATCAATTATCTACTCACAAAAGTTTCTAATAAGGGGAGAAAATTTTAGTATTTTAATGTTATTTTTAAAAGTAACTTTAACAAACAAAAAAAAATGTGGGAAAACATTTTTGTTCTAGTAATAAGCCCCGATCTTTGAAATTCAAGGAATATTTATCGATTGTCCTTCATTTACTATATATAACTCTGTTTAATATTATGAAAGTTAATTTTTTTCTCTGTTTCAGAAAAACCTGTGCAGGCAATTAAGACAAATCCTTTTGGATATTAGAGAAAGGCGTAATGAATAATGCGAACTTTTGAGTACACCTTTTGGCCCGGAATAAATTGTGTGTGTTAATGTATTGGTTGAAAGCGGCGCGTCGTTCCGTAGGTGTGGCTGAAGTAAGTAATCCTATGGGATTAGATATCTGAGGTGTTTCTGGATGTGGAATGGATTTGGAATAACGAATGTTTTTATTGCATAGCAAATGCTTTCACTCAATCTGAGAATTATGATAATTTGACTTAAAAAAAGCATGACATTAAAATTAAGCTTTACCTGTTCAATATGTTTTGAAAACGTGGATATTCTAAAGACGTGTAAAATTTCTTCACAGCTTTCATTATGACACTGTTTAAGACGCTTACTCCCTTACTTTCATTTTTGTTTAAGACTTACAGTTTAGGTATTGTTCTGAAGGTGAGAAGAACAGTTTCATGTATCAGTTTATGAATAAAATCTACTTATTTTAAGATCATTAATTTCTTACATTTCTCATATATATGTGTAACAATTATTGCGAGTAAAATAGCCAACTAAGGTCTCATAATTTTTATATTAATGCAATTCTTATCATCTGTCGACATTTTATTTTATATTTATTTTTATTTTTATTTTTACTTATATATTTACTTGTTTATTTAATTCTGTGTTTCACTTCTAACGAAAAAGCATACATTGTAGAGACATTAGGTTATTTCGAAGCAGGAGAGATAAAAAAATGAGCAATGCTCTCGCCGGCACCCGAACCACTGACCTCTCGAATACGCGTATATCGTGCTGACCACTACACCACGAAGGCACGCCAAGAAGGCGGACATCATATACTCCCCCTTTTAAATGGCAATTGAGGATTAGGGGACCCAATCGCCAAATCTTGGAGGTGAAGAATCATCATCCACCACCCTTTTTAGTTCGGGCGCCACTGTAAGATGAAAAATGAGCAATGCCCGCGGGATTCAAACTACGGACCTCTCGAGTACGCGCCGAGTGTGCTTGACCATTACACAACAAAGGCATGACAAGAAGGCGGAAGAAATACCTTATACCATTAGCTTTAAAACATAAATGCTCTTATTTTCTCTATGACAGCAGTATTATATGCAATAAAGTGTGAAGAATTTACAAATAAATTAATAAAATCCCCCCTTTAATGACATATAATCTTCTGACTATCTGTTAAACCTTTAGAGTTTCGATAAACTCTAAAATCTCCAAAATTAATAAAGTTTTCTTTGTATTTCTAACTGAAACTGTTAACCCATATTAAAATCTACACTATACATTTTATATTTGCTTTACATGTATTGTATTAGACTTTTAATACCCCTTTAAATTCTTCCTCTTAAATAATACCTCTTTAAGTACGTCCGTTAAATCTGCTGATTAAAATCAGACATCAGCTATTAATTGATTTATAAATAACTGCATGATCAGTAACTGTAATCTAATAATGAATTACAGTTAGCTTTTCAAATTTATTTTTATCATTACTTCATACATCTGTTAATGTCTTAGTCAGTGCATCCAAATTATCATTGGCTGATAAAATCTTAACAGCTGTAATTGTCCTTTTTCTTCTACATCGACACAACTGAGGGTTTCCTTTAACAGCACAGCAGCTTTAAATATTATAAGCTTCTAATATTTAAAGCTTTAAATATTAGAGTTAATTAAAAGATCAATCTTCTAAGCCATAAATTAATATTAACACTATCATTTCGGTCTTTTGGTTTACCTCTAATTATGTAGAGACATTAGGTCAATTAGACAATGGTCGTTTTGACTGCAACTTATGTTATGGAAATAAATTTGGCATTTTAATGTTCTTAATAAAATAAGTAATAGTTTAGTTTAGTAAATATATTTTGGTTATTGTATTAAAACGGTACAAAAAACGTTTTAAATTTAGGTTTCAATTTACAGATTTGCATGGCAATAAATTTTCTTTCACACATAAGATTAATACTAATGTTGTACCCTATACAAAATGTTTCACACGATTGACTGTGACAACGTAACTCATTTTTTTGTTTCTTAATTTTTTTTTATTCAAAGAAGTAAAGAAACTGACAGTAGCAAAATTTCTTTCAGTGTTATAAAAGAGCTCAATTAACAGGCAAAGAACCTGCTACCCAACAATTTCTTCATCTGATCTGCTTTCAACTTTTAAAAAATCATTTCACAAAGTACTTTGTTTCTACATCGGATAAAAGATAACATTTTAGGCATAATTTGTCGGTTTTAAGCATATACTGAATAAAGGATCATTTTACAGGAACATGTTATCATCAATTGTAATATATTCATCTGTTTTGGAACGCAATAAACAATTGTCAATAAAGGTAGTCCACAGTCCATGCAGAAGCAAATGGATCAATTTGTAATATTTGTGATCTAGTTGACTTCAAGTCAAAGCACAAATATTTCAATATTTCCAAGAATCTGTTCGTGGGTTATATTGCCTCAATGAATAAATTTGCGCCATAAACTGAAAACAGAAAGTCCTTTGCCTGAAAAAGTGCTACAAGCATTGAGCAATAAAAGCGGCTAACGCACCGAACGACAAGTTCGAGTTTAGATTTATAGACTTCTGATGCGCCTTTGCTTCAGTAATTGCAGTATATGTTGCAATATCCTTTCACTGATAAAAAGTCTCCTTCCTCTACCTGCGAGCCTAGAAATAACTTTTCATTTAGTAAAGGCAGTTGGCCTACTTGTTTCTCACAAAACATTTTGAAGAGAAAGTCTCTAAGTGAATTATCTGAAATAATTCCTTTTTTCTGTACTGTATCTTATTTATTATTTCTTCAACTTTTAATTCATTTTCAAAACATCTGATCTGCCATCATTTTCTTACTAGGTTACATTTTGTTCTACACCTTTCTCGTCATTTAAACTAGGACTACTTGCTTTACCTCAAAGAAATTCTCATTCAAAGGTAAATTCTTAATTTTCGCAATTTACTTTTGCTAGAATGTTTTTGTGGAATCAATATGCTATGAAAATGATGAACTAATTTATTCTTCCTTGGGATCAAATGATGAAATATTACGGAAATTTTCTTTTCAAGGAAAAATAGAACCGTCTTCTGGTGAATCGGATCCACTTGTTGTAGCTGGAATAATCCAATCTTCATCAGATGAAACGAATAAATGTCTGCATCAGACTTTCATAGGAACTGAATTCTGAGCCATAGTTGTCTTTGCATAATTTTCGTAAAACTTTTATCAAGTCTACTTCTGATATATATTTTCTCTCCAAAGTTTAACGCGACTTGGTTCATAGAAAAACATTTATAGGTTAGAAAAAGTGGTCAGAAACCTCGAACAGTTGCAACCAAAACTCAGGTGTAACGGCACTAACTAAGCACTAAATACTAATACTGCACTAAGGTAGGCACTAAATACTAAGGTAGGTACTAAATACTAAGGTGTACTAAGGATAAGAGCTTAGCTAAATATTCAAATAAGAAACATGAAATCGGATTAAAAGTTATCATTTTGGAAAGGGAAAGCCTAATTTCTGTTCCAACTAACTGTCAAATAACATCAACATCTGGAATGAAAATAAAAAGCAAACTCACACAAATGGGGGCATCAGGACGCTTCTTCTTCCAACCAAATCGAGCTAGCCTATTACTAAGCAGGGAAGGAAAACAGTCAAAATTATAGCTAGAATTAATTCTAAGTACATACAGTTACGTATAAAAAACAACCATTTAAAACAGGCCAAATGAATTATTTCGTCGTCCTGGTATATATTTAAGAAAAGGCAAAACGTATCAAGACGTTTAAAAAGGAAATTAAAAAATACGAGCAATTTGATTTTGTTTGCGGTCAAAATGACCGCTTCTGTAATTTTAATACTAAAATTCAAAGCATTAGCAATCAGATTCCTTTCATCAAAAGTCATTAAGTTGTCATAAAACATCACGCGTTTATTGTTGTGTTTTGGATTGTTAGTTTGTTAAGCATGGGAATCACGATGGATAAACAATCTAACTGATGGATAAAACAGAGTTTAGTGAAAATAGTATAAAAAGGCCTTGCGTCGTTTTGTGAGTTAGTGGAACAAGAAAACCTGAAACAATTTTAGAGAACTACTAGGGATGCCAGAACTCGTTGACATGATCAACAGTGGTTTAGGCAGAATTCGAATCAAGTATGTCAGCTGTATGTGTTAAGGATTTATATCAGAAGAGCACACACGGAGAAATGCGATAATTCCTTACGCGATGTATTACAGTTGTGATGCAAATTGAGTTTCTATTGACTTTCGAGTAGTTTCCAGTGTTGCGTCCGTACGGGTTCGTAATGGGTTGAATGCATAAGTCGACAAAAAGTTAATGAAAACGTTAAAAAATTTATTCTTTTCACAACAAATAAAACCAAATTCTGAAATATTTCCTCAGAGATATTTACATAATATCACAATATCTCACAGCAGTTATAATTTTAAACTACTAGAATATAGACAGAACTCAGATTCAAAATAAAGAGAAACTAATTCGATCTCCCAGCGAATTTGCTACAAACATATAACAGCACTAAGTAAACAATAGTTCGCTTAAAACAGCTACAGCTTGGCTGAGATGTTTTTAATCTGGCTTTTATAAGATTTTTAATCATCACGAGAATATTCTGGTATAATCTATTTTCTCGATTTTTCGGGATATTAAAACAGTACAATTACGAGATATTTATTTATTAAATATTAAATGCACGCGCTTTCGTCTTTCCACTTTTCTGGCGTAGCTTTCTCTTCAAATTCGTCACGCGCTGTTAACTACAATTAACAGTGTTAACAACAGTGTTAACTACAATTCTATTAAAATAGCTAAATAAATACAAAATCCGTAACACCAGCTTTAAAGCACAACTACTCTATTAAATAGTTTTAAAGTACTTATACAATCAATGTGCAAGGAATTCCTTTATATGTTCCTTCGTAGTGTAATTGGAAACAGGTTCGGCTAGAATCGGAAGATCCAAATTCCGAATCCCGGAAAGGATATTACTGACAATTCATAATTTCCGTTTCGAAAATCTAAGAGCAAATACAGCGTAAGAAGAATATTTTTCACTATTTGAATTTTGTTCTTGAGATAAATAATCCTTTCTATTCATGTATTTCTATACATGAATTCAAATAAGTGAGCAAAATTAGCGATAGTTAAAAAAAAATGCGGAATGAAAATTACTTCAAGCTATAGCTTTGCGAAAGACTTAACATCTCCGATAATCCCAGGGGGCTTTATTTGCATTTCTAAGTAAATAAATAAAGGAAAAACGAAATTTAGAAAACAACATGATAATCAACTATGTTGTAAATGCGTTAAACATTAGAAATTTTTATTAATCGTGTTTTGAAGGAAAAATCTCTCTGGGAGTATGCAGACGTTAGACATATATTAGAATTTACTGGTAAATTATTCCTTTCTCGAAACTCTTATGGGAACTGGAACTTTAATTTATTCTTAATTTTGACTTAAATGAGAATATTTTGTTTGTTTTAGTTCAAAAAGTGAAAATCTTCCTTAATTGTTTGAGGATAAATTGCAGATAAATGCTTCCTCCATTCATAAATATAGGAAGCATTTCTCAGCATCCTCTATCGAATCTTTATCTACGACCATAACATATACTCATTAGTAACACTATATAGTGTATGTTGAGCAATCAGTATGTACTGCTCAATAATAAGAGACTATAAAGTTTTAAACAGCAAAAACAGATATATGCCCGAATTAATTCCTCGACAAAGAGATACGTTTGAAACTATAAATATGAAGTAAAGCACACTAAACAACGAGTCGTATACATTTACTTAAATTTATGTCTATATTCATATCTTATCTATGTATATATTATGCAATATTATCTATGTAAATATTCTTCTATATATTATGTCTTTATTCATATCTATCTGTATACACATGTATAACTATGCATGGGCAAGGTGAAGATCAATTAAAGGAACAAGAACATATTTATAGGACCTACCATTTTAGCGAACTGTTATTAGCCACTTGCTCCAGGTAATTCTCATCTTCCAACGTTTTTGCAATCGGTTATGTTCTGCATTTTTGTTCATTAGAAGGAAAGAATTTTCAACAGCACATGAGTAATGCAAAAAACAAATCTCAGCATTTCTTCTGTGTTTCCTATTATCATCAACTGAGTCAGTGTTATTAAGAAGTTAATTTCATCCGAAACGTTAATGCCTGTCTACAAAATGTCTCCTTTCACACAAAAGTTATTGAGGATATATTCTCGAGTCAGATGAAGGTTTTGCAAATGTGTTTTGAATTTTAACTTAGTACATATCGTCATTGTTTAGCTTGTCTGTCTCTCTGTTATCTCTTGAAACTTTGCCTTTATTATTAACTTTATTATTAACTATCCAAGTACATATATCAGTAATTTCTGGGTGAGGAACTTTACAATGGAACTGAAGAATGGTTTGTTTCTTTGTAAACCACCCAGTTCTAGCTAAACGTATTAATCTGCTTACAATAAACGTATTAATAAACGTATTAATCTGCTTACAATTTTAACGAGCGTTTAAAACAAATACAAGTCTCATCTAGAGATAGGCTTAACTTAACGGCGTTATGCATGCTATCTATATGGTTCTCATACTTTGAAATCGATTCCATATAATGCTGAGACTCTATAAATATCCAGCAGCGTCTGCAATGACCCATCCACTTTGAACACTTCCATCTTTTCTGCGGAGTGCAGAATTTCCTAAATGATCCTGAATATGCCAGAGTGCAGAATTTCCTAAATGATCCTAAATATGCCAGAGTGCAGAATTTCCTAAATGAGCCTGAATATGCCAGAGTGCAGAATTTCGTAAATGATCCTGAAATCTTTCTTGATAACCCAGGTTAAAATAAATGTTTACTGTGTAAAATGTTAATAAATCACTGAGCCCAGAGCTTAAAAAAGGTTCCAAATGAAAGAATATAAAAGGAAGATTTTTTGTGAATTTAGATAAAACCATAACACAATACTAAAAATAATTAGTATCTTCACACAGTTTTAGTAAGAAGACTTGTCTTGTTGACGAATGAAAAAGACGTCGGTTTTTAGACTCTGTCAGGACTCTTTGTCTTCCAACCAAAAACGACAACAAAGTCGACTTCGCTTTATCTTATTAAAAATAGCTGGTATAGGAGCTCTGTGTTCAATATGAGAAGGATCTAGCTGAGTTGGTTGAGAGTAAAGGATCCTAACGTTCACTGGGGACACTAAAGCATCGAACAGACATCGGAGGACCATAGGATGGAGTATGTAGGCACTGAAACATCGAAAGGCATAGAACTTATGTCCACGTCCGTTTAAATAGTATAGCTTCACGGCACCAGTTTTAGGCATAACGGAACTATAAATTTTCAGCCCAAGCACCGAATAAATCAACTTAATAAACAATGAGCAGGAATAACAAACAAATACGTAAGCCTTAAATTTACAAATGTAGGTGTAGCTTGTATTAATTTTACGTAGCATAAACTTGAATAATTTACTTTTAAAACTGCTTCTTTTTCTGCATATTGAGTAAGCTACTGTAGATTCTGTAGAGGTTTGTGCTCAAATGTCCATGTTTAAGTGGGAAACGGTATAAGGGGTAAAGAGGTATTGATTCTATTTGCGTTACTCACAGAAAGAGATATAAAAACATTCTTCAGCCAACGATAAACAGGAAGGTGATGCCTGCTATCAGTGATACTGATTTAGCCATTTTTTTCGGAAAGCAAACTTATATTAAAGAAAATTCTCATTAGTTATATGACAACTACTTAATTTAAGCTAAAGATGAAAATTTGAATGTGGCGTATGATTTGTGTATATTTATTTCTGAAGTGATAAAATTATTGTTTTATTTTTCGAACGCTAACTGAATTTTGCAGTCAGTTACTTTTTCACCGTCACTTCAGCACTTCGGAGCCATTTATGCTTCAGAAAGTTTAATAAAGTAATAAATTCATTTCAGCTGTCTCATAAACTTAGAAGCACTCTTTGTGCAATAAGAAATTTAATTAAATAAAAAGAAGAAAAAATAAAATAACGTGAAGAGAGACTTTGTTTCTTAAATTTCTGTTTCAGTTCGATAAAAATATAACTATCAAACGCTTATGTAGAATTAAAATTTCTTTCATTTTTCACTTCATTAAAGATAATTTTTTATGATTATCAGCTGAATAAGTAAAATTATGCAATCTTCCGGTACTTCAAGGCTAGTTCATGAAAGAGAATCAAATACTTCCACAATTTTAAACGATTTTACGGCATATCTGTAATTGTAATAGCACTTAAGTACCGTACCGAAAGTGCCATAACATTTGACTGCCGAGTTCTAAAAGCCTCCGGTTAAAATAGTTCCCGAAGTCATTAGCATGTTTGGACTGCAGAGAATGAGCATGGCTAATTACCTATCTGTCTTCTACAACACGCTTATTCAAAGGCCATATTCACTGACTATGGAGCAGTTATCTTGCATGGGAATCATGGCCTCCGGTGATTATCTATTGCACGGTTGTTGAAAATCCAACTTCTACAGATGACTAAATTCACGACAGGAAGGAATATGGAGAGAATCATTTAATGGAATTATGATAGCTGGCTTATCTATTTCCGAAGCAAAGTGATCTCACAAGCTTCGGCAAATATGCTTTTCTTTCACAGTCAGAGCTCTGTTGTTAAATATAAATAACTTGCATATGAATGTTCCTTTTAAAACTAATGTTGCAACTGAATGTTCAAATCCCTCTCTGAAAGTTCCTCTAATAGTAGTCATTCTAAAGAATCGCTACTTTAAATTACCTTGTATTTGTATTTCCTCGATTTTTTTGTAAAGTTATTATAGATATTATTAGGTTTTTCAGAACTAGCGAATACGATAAGTCAGTTGTGCTCTCTCCGAGATTCGAACTATGAATCTTTCACTTGCTAACTACTCTCATCATGAGATCATGTAAAGGAAATTTCGATAATCGCTTACAAATTCACACCGAAGAAAGAAATTAGAAAGAGATTGATTAGTTAATTTGCTTCATATTTGCAGCATGTTTTTAATTAACAAAGCAGTGTGTTCTGAACTAGATCAAATTCTCTAATAAACAACTTGAATTAATTAGTAACTTCCTTAATAAATTATTTTACTTCGTAAAAATGGTAGTTAGAGTAAATGTAAAAAGAAAATATATTATTTTAAGGAATTCTAAAATTCAAAACACGTTTCAGTCCTAATAATGCTTTTTGTTTTATCTAACATTGTCATCTTACGTTTATTTTTTATTCGGATTTGTAGCTGATGAAAAAGTATGATATTCGATAGAATCATTTTCATGTAAATTTGTTTAACATTAAACATGTATATATATATATTACGTTTTTTTAATATTTTATTTTCTTAATTACTAACATGTTTATTTTGACTGGAAAAATAAAATTCTATATGCCATTAAAAGGAGAAGAAGAAAATTTTTAAGTTCAGTTTTATAAATAACATAGATTTTGAGTTAATAACAAAGAGTTATCGATTTAGGACTAAATAATTCGTTTATCAAAAACATAACACACCGTCTTAAAAATATCAATTAGTTTGTAGTGCAATTAAGGCATTAAAAGAAATTGAAAACGTCTGATTATTTGTGAAATAATAATAAATTATGAAAGAAATATTTGCTGTTTTCCTAACTATCAGCGCTCTCAGAGTGAATTAAATTCAGGGATTTAGAGCAGCCAGAGTTCTGAAACTTTGTTTTTCGGCAGAAAATAAGAAGGCATTTTAATGCTGATAATAATAGGACCATTATTGCTGTAACTGAATCTTTATTTTAGAGGGTGTGCACACTCTAGACGAATATGATTGATACTCGAATTATATAATATTTATGATACAGAAACACCTCTTTGATTAGTATCATGTAAGCTCGCTCGAAAAGCATTCGTGAGGATGGAAATCAGAGAATCTTTCACAATCCTATAATCTCTGATTGCTCATCCTCGCCCTTCCCCACGGTATTGTTTCGTGCAGTAGGGTGCATATTGTATTAGGTGAGAAAAGTGTAATCAGCTGAACTGAAGTGCCGTATGTTTTGTAGATATTTGGATATGTTTCCAATACATCATAACGGTGAAAAACATAACGTAAATAAGTGTATTCTTTCTTCTGCAAACTGACCTACTTATTTTAGAGCTAAAATGTAAAACCGGACTGAGTTTTTATTTCTAGAAACTCCTAGAAAGTGCATATTATGCATGAAAATGCTCACTTAAAATGCCGCTTGTAGAACGCGCTCAAAACCTTGCATGTGATATGTGTCATAATTTTATACTTCTTGTGCAAAATGCTTGGAGATAATCATTTTCATTTTTTGTGATTTGTTTTTTCCATAATGTATAATTTGCTTTGTCCATATTATATTAATGATACATCTTTTCTATTTAAAAGAATCATTACTGTTTGATAATGGTTATAAACACGTTAGCTTAAATTAATTTTTGAGCATAAATAATTTAGACCTTGAAAATAAATTTAAAACGCTAGGAGAAAATATCGTCTTGAGCAAATAGTCACATCAAATTACTCACTTTTCTGACTATTCAATACAACTCTTTAGTTAGAGAGATTTACAAAAGACATAAATTAATATAGCTTGATCACATGAAGCAACAGGAACGTTAATAACATCCGAAACCTGAAACCAACGACACAAAATAAAAATTGTCATTTGGACTATTGTTGTATATTTTCGCAACGCCTTTATATAGCAATGCGTACTCTTACCAAGCGCTACTAGGCAAGATTTGACATTTTCTCTTAGAGTCTGCATCATTCTATGAGCGCTAGATCAATGCTCATAAAATGAAAGTTTTTTATGAGCAAAGTGGTAAAAGAACAGAAATCGTGCACCAAATGACTCGCGTACGCATTATTTGGATTTCGTTAAAGTTATGTATATGGAGACAATGAGAAATGATTTACAGAGCTTACTACATAATACTTGTCAGTGGACCAGAGCAGTAATTGAAACTAATAAAATCTTCACTTATATATAAAGACAGAGCAGTGATCTAAATAAAAACGTCAGCTGTTAAATAATAGCAAAAGAATAGAATTATTCTTAATAAAAAGAGATGAATATGAAATTAAAAATAATATACTGTGAAGGAAATACATTTAACTTGTATGATTAATACTCTCAAACACCCTAATTGTTCTACTTAATTAATAGAAAAGATTCTGATATTGCTAAACACACTTGTAAGATTTAATGAATATATTGTTTTACTGAAAATATTTTAAAATTTTAATATATGCCTTTATTCTAATTAAATTTCATTAATATTCATACTATTTTTTAAAATATCAATGGTTTCGTAACAGGAAGTCTTTTTTATTGCTCATTATGCAAAAATGCTCGTTTAAAACTGCGAAATGCAGTAATCTAAAATAAATTTTTTCCAAAATGATTACTTTGCACTTAAGAACTGTTTTGAAACAGGTAAATTTCTATCGTTTCTAACAGTACTTTTTATTAAAAAAATATACGTTATCAGTAAGAGAATTTAATTTAAATTTTACCTTTAAATTGATATCTAGTATCTTGTGAAATATTCATGCTAATTACGAATTTAGAAATTAAATTATTAATAATATAAATAATAATCATCTTGCAAAAGTCCTGAAATTCCATACTTTTAATTCTGATAAAAATGTCTTAACAAATGTTTTGCTGTATTTTCAAGATTTAGAATTTTCATATGTTATAGATTTTACCTCCATTTATATACACACCACTGATTTTAGCGAGAAATATTATTTTTACACTGAAATTCAGATATTGAAGTTTTAGACAAATTATGCACTTTATGATAGGACCTCGCATTTTAAAAAATAATCCGGCGTCTTTTAATTTGTCCATGGTGCACCCTAGATTGTATGCGAAATGTGTAAGAGTATGTTTCGAGAAATTCTATTATTCACTCAATAGAAGATTATCATAGCCCTGATCTAGAGATGGCAGACAATAATTTACAAGAGAGTATAGAAAACCGCAGTTTTATTTACGGTAACTTTATTCTGCATTCCTTTGAAATCAGAGAAAAGGTCTAGGTTAAAAATAGAAATATCAAACAATACGGTAAGATGAAATCTTCTATTTATCTTGAAGAACCAAAAAAGACAACAAAAGCCTGAAGAAATATAAAAGCAAAACAAAGTAGTTGTTTTATCATGTTTAGTTGATTGTTATTTAAATTGAACTAGTAAATTATAAAGGTACGGAGAGATCTTTTATGCTATAGTTGTATCAAATCCTTAAAAGCTGACTTATCTTTCATAAGCGCTTAATCTTCAGAGCAGAATGATGCAAGAATACAAATTTTTGAACATTTTTGTGTATGGCTTTTGCAAGAAAACACATATTTTCAACTTTCATGCAAATTTTTAATGGTAGCATCAGTTTTAATTTGGCCGACTTTAATTGTCATTAAACGTTATATTAGATCACAAATAATCGCAATACATTAAATTTATGTGTTCCATTTATTTCCGATATAATACAATGTGCGTAATTTGTGAACAAAGTGAAACGTTTGCGATACTCATATGCATAAAAACTGCAGAATTAGCTTATGTCGTTAATAACCATATCAAAAAGAGACTAATACGCTCCCATACTAAGCATTCTTTCCTAAATGGCGGGAGCTGATACTTATAATCAATCCTGGCAAGTATTGATTTTTCAGTGCGTCAGAAATACGCAAGGAATTTTTCCTTCAAAAACTAGAACAAGACAAGAAACAAATTAAATGTTCTCTCCTGTTTCATCATTCTTTTTTGTTTTCAATTTATTTTATTTTCCAGGCAGAACTATCCTTTGTTCCCAGTGTTTCATTTCAGGTTCCTTTCTTCTGTAGGAAAACTTTCGAACCATTAAGTACGGAAACAACAGTTTAAAGCTTTTATACGAAAATTTTCTCGGGAATGAAGAATAATTTACATCGATTTCCTTTCGCCACAAGACGCAAGAGTGGCAGGTCCTTTGAAAGCAATGCAAATAAAACACCAGTCGAGGCATATATATATATATATATACACACACACATACGTACAAACAAAACAAAACAAAACAAAAAATACCGTCAGAAAGGCGTGTGAAAAGCACACAGCTGGTTTGCCCTTAGAAGTGCTCCCGCAATACGTCAATAAAGCATTCACTCGCAAAACAGCCTTTCATATGACTATGCGGTTCACTTCGCTTTCGATATGTGTACGTTCTGGATGAAAGAACTACTGTCGAGATGGTGTCAACATGGAAATGTTATTGGTGTAGCCTCCTACTTCTGCGTTTTTCAAAACTAGAAGACACTTTGTTTAAGATATGGAAAAAGTTTTGGTATAAATAAAAAGTAGTTTTAAGGTAGAAACTGAGAATCCCAAAATATCAATTTTTTATGCGTATACAACATACACTCTTATTCATGTACACTTCTTTTCAATTTTCCTTCTTTCCTAGATGCTACAAAAATCTTGTATTTTGTACTTCACATCTGAATCTTGGAATAATAGGAAACATGTTATTTGAAACGCAGCTTTGTATGATCTGGTAGAATAAATAACGAAAAAGACCTTTGCGTTAAATTTTCATGTAATGTTTTCTGTAAAACAATTGACATATGTGAAGTAAATCACGCGTATACGAGAACGTTTGAACGTGAAATCACATTTTAAGATTTGAATAAACTAAAATTTAAGAAATTTTACAGTACCTGTTTACGTTAAACAAGTACTTTGAGATTTCTGAAACACGCTTGAAAGCATCCATTTGTAAAATTTCGTTTATAGGTATTATAATTGTAATCAAAATCAAAACGAACTCAATTGTCATATTCAGTTTGACAAAACAAAAAATTAATTTGTAAAACGTATCAGTCTACTTTATGTTACTACGGTATTCTGCAGGGAATGTATGAAGAATAAACCTAATTATCTTATTCAAGCAAAAGAGATCAACGGTTTCTGATATGCAAATAAAGGCATTATATAGAATAAAGCGTTTTTCGCAAAGTGAATGATTTTATTGTTTGTTTTGGTTTCAGTGTGTAAGGACTCAAAACTGTTTGTTATGGCTCCGAAGTATCATTTGGAAGAAATAGTGAAGTGGTGAATCATCCGCCGCTTAGAAAGCCAATCATGAGATCAGAGATATATACACTCACGTTTGTGAAAATTGCAACACCAAGAAGGAATCGTCATAATTGAATGCAATTTAATACACAGTTGAGTGGTAGTGGTACAAATAAATGATTAAATGTTCAAAGCAAACAAACAAGAACAAGAGATCAGAATCAGTATTTTGTGTGGCCACCACGCGCCGCAATAAGTGCTGCTACACGACGTGGCATGGAGTCAAACAAAGTTTGAATGTCTGACTGAGGAAGAGCATTCCATATCGTTTGTACGCGTACCCAAAGTTCGTCTGCAGACGCAACAGGACGAGGATCACGAGCAAGACGCCGACCAATGACATCCCACACATGTTCAATTGGCGACATATCCGGGGAACACGCAGGCCAAGGAAGAAGCTGTACCTGCTGCGCTGCAAAGAAGGATTTAACAATCCGAGCAGTATGAGGGCGGGCATTGTCCTGTTGAAATACAGCGCCTGGCAAGCTTTGAAGGAAGGGAACAGCTTCGGGCTGTAGAACTTCACGGATATACCGGTTGCTGTTCAGATTGCCCACAATTCGTAGCAATTGAGATCGTCTATGATATGCTATGGCGCCCCAGACCATAACTCCGGGTGTTCGTCCACTGTGGCGTTCGATAATGCACTCCGGAAGGTGGCGTTCACCGGCATAGCGTCTGACACGAATGCGGCCATCATGGTACCACAAATTAAAGCGGGATTCGTCAGAAAACACGACATGCTGCCAATCAGCACGCCAGTCTCTATGCTGATTGGCCCATTGTAGCCGCAGGCGGCGATGGTCGTGCGTTAGGGGGATCCTGTATAAAGGAGTCCGTGCGCGCAGTCCACACTGCAGCAGACGTCTACGAATTGATGAAGCACACAATGAAACACCTGTAGCTATTGACCACAGTGCTGCCAATTGTCTAGAGGAAGCTGTACGGTCCGTCCGCGCCATGCGGACCAGGTGTCTATCATCGCGAGCTGACGTCACATTTCGGGGTCCACTCCCGGATTTCCGAGTTGTCCGACACTCGTCCGTCCACTGCTTCCAAACGCGCATCACTGTGCTGCTGTTACGCTGCACACGAGAGGCTACTGCACGATACGACAATCCAGCTTCACGAAGGCCGATGATTCTCCCTCGTTCAAACTCTGTAAGTTGTTCAAATCTCGCTCTCTTTCGTCGACGAGGCATAAGTACAGATTGAGTTAACGTTTACCACTAGCAGATAACCACCGATAACCATACACGCTTCGCTACAGCCGTCTATTTATTCGGATCCATCAGCCGTTCAGAGGGCGCTGCTCAGCATACGCATGCGCTACGGATTTGCAATTCTAATCATTTGCATATCATGCGCTACTTTGCATTTCCTGAAAATTTCAGCTCACTCGCGTAAGTCCTTCATGGTGTTGCAATTTTCACAAACGTGAGTGTATGAATATTTCAAGACAGGCAGTCTCTAGGCGATGGAAACAATTCCAACCCTTTGGAACAGTTGTAAGGAAGGATACACAAGGTCGTAAACGAATAAAAACTGCTTCTGGAGATTGATATTCTAATAACTACCCGTCGTGGCAGGAATTCTATTGCTCGCAGACAAGTTCAAAGCTTTCAGCTGCCACTAATGCTTTTGCATACAGCAAACTCTACGCATAAGACATAATTACAAGCCTTTGTGACAAAAGCCAAGGTTATGCGCTTCATTACCTTCACAACAAAAGAGTGATCGCTTTAGTTGGTCCAAAAACATCAGAAATGGGTTACTTGTTCTTTGTACTGATGATTAGTTTAATATCTGATTCTAAACATTTTCATCTGTAGAGAGCCCAAACCTGAAATCTTTCTTCCAACATTATGGAGCGTTACCGGTTTAGCACTTCAGTTCAGTGATATGGGTAAGAATAATGACTGATGAATGCACGTCCTACATGTTTAAAACAACAGTTCTGACCGGCCAGAGATATTGGAATCAGGAATTAAAGCCTTATGTTAGAATTTTGATCATTACATGTGGATCTGATATTTATGGATGATAACGCGCACCCACATCGAGAAAACCTCGTGGAAGAATTGGCCATCAAAATTTCTTACTAGAACTACTTCGGAAAAGCAGATTCACAGAGACATCTACCTTTTAGAGAAGAAAACGTCCTGAAGACCGGATTGCTGCAAGTATAGAACTAAACTAACTAAACTATAGATAACAATGCTATTTCCAGCATGAATACACTCAGATAAGAGTGTACAAGTCAGGGAAAATCACATTACATATTAAATTCACAAGCCGTAATTATTTTCTTGAGTTATTCCATTTTTATTAACTTTGTAACCTTGTTATATTCCTTGTAACATATTATTACTATTTTATTATTCTATGCTACAGTTTTATCTAATACGATGTGGTCTTAAATTTGTTCTTTTGCATTTATATATGATGATATTATGCACCATTGCATTAAAGTTCCTAAAGTTAGACCTCAAAGTTTCTGAGAAATCGTGATTTCATGCATGTAAAAATGATTTTTGGCAGAAGTTTTTTTTTCTTTTTCACTCCAACTGCGGAGCTTGCCTATTCAGCACTAGCCATTCCTAAGGCCAGAAGCGGTAGTCATTTTACTGTCGAGGCACCTAACAGGCAGCAATCGTTGCCTCTTATGAGTGAAGTAACTACTACAAAGCAATATTACACTTTATTTATTTAAGATACTTGTACGCAGTGTTATCACCAGAATAGTGCTCAGAATGAGGGGAATGAGACATTTGGCTCTTGTAAAAATGATAGGGGGGAAAATAAAAGGGAAATAAATGACATATTGCGAAAGTAATAAAAAAGAATTTAGAGAACTTTGATTCTGAGATTTACCTCTGGTGATAAAATATGTTGCCCCTGTTTTGAAATTATGAAATAATATCTACATTACTGTAATTTAATTCTTAATTAGTGTTCCAAGTTTTCAGAATTCGATCCATTTATATAAGTTGACGTTTTGTAAGAAAATGTGCTATGTCTTTTCACATTTTACCAATGTATATTACCAATTTTTTTTTATTCAATTGTATACATCAGCTCAAAATTTCTATATAATTTGCTCATAAGCAGTATTTTTATTTTATTGTGTTTTATTACGTGCTTAGGTACTGTAAGGAAAGGAAGAGATGACCCGTGGAGGCCTTTTTAAGGAAAACTTGCTCGCATCCACGTAACACATGGGGAAAATTACGAAAACGCCCATGCAGCCAGCTCGTTCCCCGGGACTCTAACTGCGGACCGAAATACCAGTGTTCAGCGGCTTTTACAGCTCGGTCGCTAGTGGACCTCATAAAAATAATTTCCTTCTCACAACCTAATCCTCAATATTTGGTTGTTAGCGAATTGAGGTAGAACATGTTAACTGACACTAATAAAGAATAATAAATAAATTAAACTGTAGTTAGAATATATAGAATAATGTCTTTCTGGACACAGCTATGTGTACGCCATTTATCGCATACATGTCAGTACGTTTTCAGAGTGAATGGGAATTTTCTGGAAGAGTATACAGAAAAATACAGCAATGTAGTTTATGGGACTCAAACTCCGGACCTCCTGGTTGTTCGCCTGACATGCTTCTACTTACACCACGAACGTACACGGTAAGAAAGTGAAAAGTCCCTTGTAAGTTTTGCAGCTTAGAATTAATTTGTTACAACAGTACGTGATTAATTTTAAAATAGAAAAATCTTTTTCACAACACAGAGCAAAAGAATAATTCATAACAGTCTGCTTTCATGATCCAAACATTTCTCTGCATTCAGTTAGTACGCGAATATTTGATTATCATTATAATATTAAAATTTTAATCTGCAAAATGCACGGGTTCTTTCCTTTTCTAAAAGTTACAAATCTCCTAAAACATGCTATAAGTATACATATGCTTTATTGAATTTCGTGTCGACATTCAGAATTCTATTCCTTAACTGTTTTGTCAGTTTACCTCACCTTTCAAGAATTTTTGTTTGTAGAATAATATTGTACATTTACTTCTTTTTAAAATGCCTAAATGTGTTCGCTGTTTGCTTGTTCAAATTATGTCTGGTAAGAATTTGTCAATTAACTTCTCTTTACTCAGTTTTAGCTTTAATTTTTTCCCGTAAGATTTTTTAATTTTGAAGCTGCATTATCTTTATCTTGAAAGTTGTCTAGAAAACTACTTTTATGTGTGCTAAGATAAACATTAGTATTAGATAAGAGTATATTCATGTTAGTAAATCTCAACCTGACCGATTTTATTTCATTTTACAGCTTTTCTTAAAACGTATTATCGACTATATTCATAATTTATATTTAACTTTATCATCAAATGCACAGAAATACTGTAATGCTGAAAAATAAATTACACCGATTTGCTGCCATAAGCGTCTAATGCTCTTAGAACAAATCTTACACATTTTATATAATGTCAACAATCTTTCAGGCTTATGACATTGTAGAGCCATTAGGTTATTTAGAAGCAGGGGATACGAAAAATGAGCAATGCCCTCGCCGGGACTCGAACCACGGAACTCTCGAACACGCGCCGAGCGTGTTGAACACTACATCACGAAGGTATGCGAAGAAGGTGGGAGAAATACCTTATAACATCATCATGGTGAGATGAGTAAAATATACACTTACTTACTCTCATTGTCTAAATTCGAACGGTTGTCCTTGCAATGTACAGTTTGCTTATATGCCTCCTCGATTCGAACCCGCACGATTTTGTATGATAATCAGAGTCACTAATCGTTATACCATCTGAGCGATTTATTCATATTACCAGTAATCTTTAATTTATAATATATTAATTTTTTTCTCCTCTAATTTTTTGTTTTGTTACCTGTAGCAAAGACATCACTCATCCCATAACTGCGCGACTTCATAAATTTAAATTACTCAAAAACTCATTGAGTAGAATAATTTAGATCTGTTAAAGATATTTGACATCTACCACCAATAAAAAAAATGTCCTCTGGCAGTTTTAATTTACAGTCATTAACTGCTGAATCCTTTCGTGGGCCATTTATTTCTCTTTTGAATTTCTTCCGGTTTTTTACGCTTTATTATCAATTAAACAATAGCATTTAAGGAAATATATTTTATTTTGCAAAATTTTTCGTTTATATTTAAATTCTAGGGGTAGGAACTATACTTCCCAGGGGACCTTTTATGGTCATAGAGAAAATTCAATTTAATGACGATTATTTGCCATGAAAAGATGAGAAACATGTTGCAGTGCACAAGGGTATATCACATTCTGCACACATATAGCGGGTCCTCTTTTCTTGGGCCTTTGTGCTACATTTCCTACATCGTGTATAGTTGGAAACCATCTTTGACATATGATTTCTCACACTGGCTAAACGTACATCATCTGGAACTGCACAACGTTTTGCTTGGAAGCTAGCAGGACGGCCTTTCCTTTTTCTTTAGGAATATCCGTCTATTAGTTGACGAGCTAATACTATACCGAATGTTATCTGGTCTAAACTTCTGTTTCTCTTGTTTACTTGCCACATTATAAAACTATTTACGATGTCAAAATCAATAAGAAAGTAAAAAAAACGATACCACCATCTTACAGATCTTCTTCCTAGAGATCTTTCTTTTCTTTGATCGAAGCGATCTACTCCTCCCATGATATCGCTATATACAGCAACAGCTTTAGAGCAAGGTACTCCTGTTCTAGTACCATCCTTTTTTGTCCAATTTACAGATGTAATAATCGCTGGATTATGTGCAGTAGTCAACAAAGTAACAGTTTCACTGTTAGGCCTATTATTTACTATTCAAATTAGATAATTACATGCACGCAATTAGCAGAAATGTAAGAAATAAGTAAATGCAGTTACAATAAAAAACAATATTTTCTTTATATCTCTTATAAACATACTATGTTTGAACTAAATATTCTATTTTTTCCAAAATGCATATTGAACGTGGCTTTTTATACATGATGCAATAACATTTTCACTTTTCACCCATTATTTACTATTCAATATTAGACGGTTACTGCTGAAATATACAAAATAAGAAAATGTTATTGCAATAAAAGCAGTGTTTTACTTTTATTTGTAATAGAATCGTATAGCAATGCAAATGTAAAATCAAAGCAGATGTCTCAGTGGAACAGATCTCACACAACGTGTTCGAACTTTCAAAACAAATGTGCTAATTCTGTTTAAATCGACTGAATATAGATCGCAGTACAATACTGAAGTGGGAATTAGTATTCACAACGTTATAATAGCAAAACCAATATATTATAGTGAGTTTTGCGCTTCTTACAGGTGTATTTCCCAGGATCATGTAGGTGGGAAGTAATCTTCCCAAGGCCCACGAAAGGGTTAAAATTCCTTTCTAATGAAAACTTAATAAATTGCTGATGAATTAAATACATACTAAAATATACAAGCTGTCACATGTCTACAAGCTGTCATGCACTCGAAACATAAGTCAGATATACGAATATCTGTTTAAGCCGAAAAAATATGTCTAATATTATTAACAGTGATAAATCAGATTAAACAATGAATATGTGCACCGTACAAAAATATTTATATAGCCTGGCCTTTATTCAGCGAAAAGGACAGACATTAAATTAATTTAATTGTAATTCTTGTTTTGAAGGTAAATCATACCATTTTTCTATAAATATATTATCAATGGCAGATAATCAATGGTTTTGCTGTCTGATATAGTTAATCTTTCATTTTGATAATTAACATGTTCCGTGCCTTTTGGAGTTCGTCATTTAACATTAATGTAATCTGAAAGAAAAGAAATATACTAAGCAAGTGAGATTTTAACCTGTAACTGAAACAAACTAGCAGTTTTCAGAACTACGGATTAGCAGTGTTATTTTTAGCTTTATGTATTTGATAAAATGATACCGTATTTCTTTGTAATAAGAAATTATCACAATTTTTCTTGCAATAGACGATTGTTTGTTAGTGGTTCTTGAAACCCTCCAAAACACTTAATTATCTTAAAATGAAATGTACAAGCCATTGAACTTTTTGCTAGACAATTCAGTTATACAAGCGGGTAACAAACCTGGTTAGCAAGAGCGTAGGTGACAGGAAAACAAATAATAACAAGTAATTATGCCAAATTATTTATTTTAGTCAACTCTTCGGAGGAAATGTGTTAAAGTAAATATATGTGGGAATTATAACTGTAACTGTAACTGAACAATATAATGTAAAAGCGTCATCTAGATGAGGGCGTGGTCAGACGAGACCTGAATGATAGTAAGGACAGACGTGTCCAAAATGTTTTGACGATTATTCTTTTTACTTTTCTTTTCATTCTAATGTAAATAAATAAATCCTAGTTTAACAATAACTTCATGAGTTGTAGTGATGCTTATCTCCAAGTCTTCCTTATAGATAAGCTGTTAAGCATTTAGAGTTTTCTGAATTAATAATAGGTTATTAACATTTACTATTACTTAAAGAATTAGATAATATAATGTTGTTAAAAGAAGCAAAAATAATCAGAGATAGTGTGTGTTTAAAAACCAGTATTAAAAAACTCTTCTCTACAGGTTAGTATCCTGTGAATAAAAGAAGATATTACTCATACAACTGAAGAATTCACCTCAATACGTAGTAAAAATGACGAAAGGAAATCTCTAAAGAGCATCGTGATGATGAAAACAGGCACGGGATTCGGGGAAATGGTCAAACTGCTGGAGAAGAGGAGGTAGTTGGAAAACGTGCTCCGCTTTGCCGTCAAGAGAAAGATCTTAAAGGAGCCAAGATCCCTTTATTTAGGCGCCTCTCACCTGCATCTTCGCTGGGTTAAAGGGTCAAGTTTTACCTCCGAAGCTTGATAAATTTAGCTTACTTTGACTCCACCGTCAAAAACAAAAATTAAAGGAACCAAAATCTTCTTCTTTAGCCGGATCTTAGCTGTATTCTTCGCTGGGTTACGGCGTCGGGTTTTACCTCCGCAGCTAGATAAGTTTAGTTTAAGTTGCCGTTTTTTTTTATTTGTTGTTGTTGTTGCAAGCACGCCTTGAGGTTGGCTCAGAAAAAGTAAGCAGTAGACTGAAAGGGCAAAAAGTGAGCTCTCTCCCACTTGCACCCCGTTTTAAAGAGTACAGGTTCACACATTCTAGAAAATGCCACAAAAGAAGGGAAATTTTCAGCACCCATGCCAAGAATAAAACAATACAAAAATTTCTATTTTCTAGTTATTTCAATTCAACCGCTTTCGTTCTTGATGCCAACCAAGTTAAAACAAAAATAGTAACCTTTTTCGCGCACTTTCTAACCCCTCAGAAACCGGATGTGTGAAACAGATTAAACAGTTTAAATGGCTGACTTTGCTTAAAAACAGAGTTAAAAAGTAACTTTTGAAGGCCAGAAAAATCCTCACTATTTCTAATGAAAATATATACTTATTTGAAGTAATTTCTCAACTGGTTTGGTGTAATAATATTACATGGTTAACTGCAGCCAAAATGCTACTGATATTACGTTTTAAGAAGTATTTGCTTTTATGCTTTCGAAGAAAGCTTAACCATCCTTAAATAAGCAAACTTATATGGGATTGTTATTTAAGCAAAACTGATGTTAACAAATACAATTTCACTAGAAAGACTAATTTTTACCGTATACTGAACATATGCTTCAACTAAATAACTCAATAATTTGTACTTTTAAATTGCAATAATATCTGAACATATGCTTCAACTAAATAACTCAATAATTTGTACTTTTAAATTGCAATAATATTCAAAAATTACTTAAAACGCATGTCTCTTAACAGAGTTAAGCTAAAACGAAAAGCTGAATAACTGACTTTCCAAAATAAAGAAACTAACTTAAACAAATTAATTATTAGCACACCTAATTAAAACGTTAATTAGTAAATCAAAGTGTATAGCTGAATTTGAAATAAAAGTTTTATGAATTAAATTAATTTGGCTACACAACACAATGGAAATTGGATTCAAAGAAAATGAACCTAATGAAAATACGACCGCTAAAAGCAAATCGAAGACGAGGAGCCTGTAATAAGTTATAAATATTAATATATGAACAACTTGTATGATTTAATAGGTCATATAAATTTATGGTGCTTGATAGTAGAGGACAGCTTATATAGAACCAGGACACATATGCTTGATTAACTTGCTCAAATAAATTTATGTAGTTGATATTAATGGTTGAGCTTACATTAAGCTGCTGTGAATATGCCTTCTTAATGAGCAGATACCGTGTTAATCTTATTTAGCCATCATAATTTTATCATAATGTGGTGCATATTTGGATTTTAAACTTATTTCACAAGTAGGAATAAGCGCTCAAATTTACTAGTAACAAATAATAATTCAATGGTGCTATGTATAAAAGCGTGAATCAAAATGATGGTTTTAATTACATTTAAATTGCAATTCTTAAATTCATTTAATGCTTTAGTGTCAGCATCAGAAAACAACAATGAAAACGTTGAGGAATATATATACGCCTCAAAATAAAGTGAAATTTATCTCCATTTACTAAACATTTCAAGAAATGTATATTTCTCGCGGGAACCGAGTTACATGACAGTGCGGCTTTTATGACGTTTTCTGGCTAATTATTTCATGAGAAGTACTAAGAATACAAATGTATATGTAAGCTTGCCTTAAACATTGAATTTTACCTATGTATTACAAATAAATAACGGAAAATTATTTTTGTTTAAATAACAATCCCACACAAGTTTGCTTATTTAAGGATGGTTAAACTTTCTTCTAAAGCATAAAAGAAAATACTTCTTAAAACGTAATATCAATAGCATTTTGGCAGTAGTTAACTGTTTAATATTATTGCACCAATCCAGCTGACTATAACGATTAAACTCTACCTGTATTTCACATTTCATTTACAAACTGCTTTGCCCTTTAACAGGAACACATTTTATGAACGTTTACATATAATAGAAAGTTTGTTACAACTTTGTTTTTTAAAGCACCACTAGACATTTTTTCCATTCTTGATGACTTTTAACTCTATAAAGACATTTCTCCTGCCTTCTTAGCATGCCTTCGAGGTGTAGTGGTCAGCGCGTTCGGCGCATATTCGAGAGGTCCGTGGTTCGAGTCCTGGCGAGGGCATTGCTCATTTTTCATCTCCTCTGCTTTCGAAAAAATCCTAATGTCTCTACAACTGTAATCTAAAAAATTCATAGAAGTGTCTCTATGCAAGCAAAAAAAAGAGCAATATGTTTTTTGAAAAAAATAATTATGCTAAAATAAAATACAGTGGTACTTTCCATGGATTATCTGCTTTTCAGAGACAGAATTCTGAATAGGCATTTAAAGGTACTGATATTAATAAATGATACAGCAAGTTAAAGGTACTTATATTAATAAATGTTATAACGCTTAAAGGTACTGATATTAATAAATGTAAGACTGTGAATAATAAATTAATTATTAATAAATGATTGATTAATAAACGTTATAACACTCGTATTTTTAAGACATATATGATTCTTATGTGAGTCCATCTTCATAAACAGCCAGTCTGTAGAAATATTTAGAAAACATTTTATTTCTTAACATTCACCTGTTTTATAATGAAAGTTATAGGTCAAACACAGCTTCCAAGAACACTTATTTTTCTCTTAATTAATTCTACGCCATTTGCATCTGGTTGTTCGCCTGTGTTTTTTGTGAGATTTGAAAGTGTCAGAGCGCGCTTTTACATCCGTGGGATTACGAACGTGTGCATAGTAGAGTTAAAGAGAAGAGTAATGAACCAGGTTAAAGTTACATTGTCGTTCGGACTTTTTATTTAGATAAACTGTATTCACCTTAGGTAGTTTTAGGAAATACAGCTCTAGACGAGCCATTTACTTAAATCTCTGCTATATCAGAACTCTACCGAAAACTGAGGTTGACGAACAGAGCGCGAGATTACTTAAAATCATTTCTGTGGTGTGCCGAGACTGTCAAATTTTGCGAACACTTTGCAGGGAAGGATTAAACTGAAGCACTGGTATTTTTAAGACATATATGATTCTTTATGTCTTCATGATTTGGAATTAGCTTAGGTTGTTGGAATATAGCAAAGCAGTTGAGGGCTATCTCTCTAAGATGACGCATGCCCCTATGCCTTCGTGGTTTATTTTCAAAAGGAAACTGGCTTGTGTTCACGTTATATGTGAGGAAAACCTTCTAAACCAATCTGCCCCAACCCATTCACCTAAGCTCAAAACCAGGTCGAACTCCGAGTATTCAGCGGTTTTAACCACTTGGTCACTGGTGGGACCTTCATGATTTTGGATCCTGCCTCTATTTGTCGTCAAGCTGTTGTTTATAAGGCTTTCTTAATGATAAATATTTTGCAAGGATCTTTCTTTAGAAATATTCATTTAATGCAACTGATTATGATTTAACTGAAGTGGAATCAACGTACCCGTCCTCGGCTACTTAAGATGAAATACTTCAAACGTAGTTTTCCAAATTATTGTAACTCAAAATTAATTTTTCTCTTCAAATAATCAGCAGTTACCAATATTATTAACGTTTAATGAAATGCCTGTGGAAGGTTTTTTGAAATATTTATTATAAGTCTTTAAAAAGAATTTCAAGTAGCTAAAGAAGAATTTTCCCACTTAAAAATAAATGCATACAAAAACTCGTTTAAAAAGTTAATTACATTCAAAATTTAAAATGTATGCAAACATAGCAAGTTAAAAAAAACAGTTACAAAATTCTGCGCAAAAGAAATGGATCTGCTGTCATTAAAACTTTGTTCATGCAATTTATAGATGGAGTTCTAAGAGAGATAATTATTGAGAAATATAATACTTGGACATTTAATGAATCGGTACCGTACGGAATCGCGTAACAGAGTATCAACTTTATTTCAATTAGCGACATATTTTAACAACATATATTTACTGTATTTTGGATGATTAAAGAAGGCCTTTTCCGGTCCAGAAGCAAACGAACAGTAAATGGCCTTCACATTCTATTCAAAGATATTACAAAAGAATCTCTCTAAAGGCTGATAGAGAATAATAACGTAGATTGAGTCTCAAATCAAAATCGTAAAGTTTCCAATCCTTCTTTGTACGATCGGATAGGAAGAGTTACTTTTGTCAGTCAGCAATGATAAAATCTTTCTTTACCTTTCTTTCTGAATAAGAAAGCTGGTTATGTACATATTTCGTACGTTAAAAGACAAGGCTCATCTTTCATCGTCACGGTAAATTAATGTCAGCCGGCGGCTTTGTATGGCTCTTAGCGTTTAGGGATTTAACATCATTTTCTGTTTCTAGAGAACAAAAGAGCGGGTACATCATTATTTTAATTAAAAGTGAAGTTTCACTTTTTAGGAGATATAATACATATGCATGTGCGGAACTTCTCTTCCTTACTTCGTTTCTGTTTCACTAATGCTTCTGACAGGAGTTGAAAAATATTAATTACGTCATGAAAAGAACACATCGTGTTGCAATACGTCTTACAGTAACTCCAAATTTTATATTTTAAATACTTTACTCGTGTTTAAGCAATTTCTTTCATCCGAAATTTAATTTTAGGTATTCTTCTGGGATGGATACAATTTTGTAGATAGGTTTATTTAGATTTTAGACTGCAGTAAATGCTGAAGTATTTCTTATGCTATAAATTCTCAAGTAATTTATGCAGCTTTCTCCGTTATAAAAAATCAAATCAGTATCTTACAGCAGAAGACAAACAGATATTAGAAATGTTTTTCAGACATAAAATTTAAAGATTCAGAAACTTGTTGAAAATTTTTCAAAGAAACATACTATCAAATAATCTTAAAATTAGCATTTTGTTTGTTCAAACACAGAATAGCATACGAATGATATCTGCCTTACAGGAGAGATGCTTCACGGAAGTCTCTAAAGAAAACTAGTTTTTTGAGTTAGCACTTCTAAACCTGGTATACTATATAACACTATGCATAATCAAAGAAGAAAACATTATATATAGTCAAAGAAGAAATAAGTAGATCTCAGGTAGATAGGTTAGGTTAGGTTATTCAATTATGGCAAAGCACACGAGGGCTATCTGCCTAAGGGGAGGAATGCCTTCGTGGAGGACTTTCTAGGGGAAACTGGCTCGTATACACGTTACACATGGGGAAAACCACGAAAACGCCCATGCAGCCAGCCCGTTCGCGGGATTCGAACGGACCGGACT
>KK112259.1:180758-196968 GCA_000611955.2 Stegodyphus mimosarum | reverse complement strand
TTGTAACCAAAAAAAAAAAAAAAAAAAAAAAAAACAGTTTAACGGTCCTTTTAATTTAACAGTTAATTTCATTGATAAGGAACAAAACATATAAAATAAATGTTAAATTCTCTCTGATTTACCATTCTCGATTTGAGACTCTTCTATTACCGTTAAAGAAATATATGTTGTATTTCCCTCCAACTTTATTGTTTCAAAATCTTCCACAGAAAAGCCTTTCCTCTCATCCCTTTCAAGTAATTTTCAAAAGAAGTAGACAAGACAGGGATTCGGGAAGCGTTCCGATGACAACACATTCTAGATTCGTAAATCGCATGAATGCATGAACTGTATCTCAAGTTTCAGCATTATGTAACCTAAACTTCACAATTATCATCTGGTGTCTCAAACAGTTGAAAATATTTATAAACAAAAACTGCAAGGTGAGTTATACAGATCCTAAAGTGATGGTACAAGATACAAAGCCCTTACGCAAGTGACCTTTTAGAGACATTAGGTTATTTCGAAGCATCAGACATGAAAAATGAGCAACGCCTTCGCCGGGAATCGAACCACGGACCTCTCGGTTACGCGTCGAGCATGCAGAAGGCATGCAAGCTACACCACGAAGGCATGCGAAGAAAGCGGGAGAAATACCTTACATACTCCCCCTTTTAAAAAGCGACTGAGGTTTTGGGGACCCAATCCCAAATCGCGGTGGTGGAGAATCATCATCCACCCCCTTTTTAGTTCGGGCGCCAGTGTAAAGACATTAGGTTATTTCGAAGCATCAGACATAAAAAATGAGAACGCCTTGGTCGGGAATCGAACCACGGACCTCTCAGTTACGCGTCGAGCATGCAGACCACTACACCACGAAGAAATGCGAAGAAGGCGGGAGAAATAACTTATAACTTGTATAGGAAAAGAAAAATCTACCGATGTCCTTGATGAAATTTCATATGGATCAGAATTCCCCTTCTCTAACCTTCACATAGTAATACTACTAAACAGAACTGTATAAAAGAATTTAACAAAAAATATTTTTTTTTCTCTAGAATTGCTTAAAATATAACTAATAAATAACTGATAAGTGCAAAGACAAAATTCATACTTTTTACATATATCGTCCTTAAAGCTCACTTAAAACGTATCCTTCGTTTGGCAATACTCCAGATTCAATGATACCTTTCTCAATCATTCGGTAATCATTAAACTTGGGTTTAATCGCATCAACCTTCTTCATTGAAAATGCAGCTCTCAACTTCAAATTTAGGTTTACATCTTTACACACTTTTGTGAAAGTAATTCAACTCATTATTAATCTTAAGACAGCTCGTAATAATAACTTTTATCATATGAGAGAAGAATTTATTACTTTCTTTATCTCGACTGAGGTTTTATTAAGGTTAATGACTTTTAAACTTCTATGCATCTTAAGCAATCATTTGTGTTATATATACATACTCACGTATCCAATTAACAGCCATTAACTGTTTCAACTTTAAGCATTACGAATAATTTTCTCCCAGACAATATTATTTTTTTTTAATTTCGCTTTCTCATAATCTTACTTCTTATATATTCGTAATTACTTTCAGGTGTTATATTTCAATTTGTCCATTTCAAATACTAAAATGTGCCAGAATTATGTTTTTTTTTTTCAGTGGCTGAAAAATTCCTTTCCGTTATAAATTTCGACTCACATATCAGTTTCGCAGCTTTCTCTGATTGCATCTTTTTTCCATTTTTCTATCTTATTCAATAATAATGCTTTTTATGCTGCTCTTTTTTATTTCGTATTAAAAATGCTACACTATTCTTCTCGTATCTTCTTTTATCCCTATTCACTTGATTTTCCAGTGCTTATGTGTCATGTATCTCATTCGTCTATTTGGTCGTATATCTCTTTCAAATCTTTATCGTCATTTTTTTCCCTTCGCGCATCTTTTTTCCATGTTCTTTCATTTCGCCTATCAGTCACTGTGTGAGTATTTGGTTTTCTCTTTTGATTTGGACTTTCTAGTTTTTTTATCGAATTCATCATACAGTCACTGCACTCATCCAATTAAATCTACGTATTAAATAATATTTACCCATTTCCTGTAGTAATGGAGACAGATTATTTGTCTTCAGTTTTTGTTATATCTTTTCGTTAATTAAACGCAGGTGTTTTCTATTTAACAAATAACTGATAATAGGTTTTTGAGAATATTCGATTGTATTCCCACACATTTCGTATTGGATTATATGTTACGCATTTTGCCAATACTTAATTTTTACAAAATTCTGCTGCAAAGGATTTTATTTTTAATGTAAGAACACTTGGCAAAATACATTTATACGCTCTCAGAGTTCCCAAGTCTCCCGATTTTCGACCGTTCTCCCGCAAACCCGATTTACAATATATTTCTCCCGACTTTCTCTTATTCTTAAAATTTCTCACGATTTTTATGTAGCTTGGCTTAATGCTTCGGTACTTGCATCCCCGAAAAAGTGATTTTGGGTGCCTGAAAGCACCTTGTTTTTCTCTAGACTGCATAGAAAACCAAAGTAATTTCACCAGTGAGAAATTATGGCGCGCTTCTGCTTTGTCCGGAAACGTCATGTTCCATTTCTTCAATGAGCATCGAGTATCATCTGGCACATATTAGCCAATGAGCACAAAGCAAGATCAAGGTTGTTATTTCGTTCATCTTGTCGCTAACCTGTGTGAACTTACGTGCTTTCGAGAAATAGTTTAAGAAATTATAGTATTTCGTATTAGTTATGTCTGCGAAAAAGATAAAATACTCAGGTGTTTTTCAAAAATCGTACATAGATGCCTTTCCTTCTAATATTTCTTCAAGGCTATGTAATGAATTTGCGATGTGCATCGCTGGTCATTGCGATTTTTCGATTTCGCAAGGTGGAAGGGCCAGTGTTCTCAAAGATATTCGTACGCAAAAACAAGGACAACATGAGTTGTATTGATGAAAACGAAAAGTTAATTTTTTCTACGGAAGCAAAAGACCAAAATGTTATTAATGCAGAATGTACTGTTTGTATTTAAGAATTAGTAACTGAACTTTCAGATATTAATTAGTGACGATTTGAAGTTAATTCATTAATAAAAAGTATATTTTTGTCATTTAAAAATCTTTTGGTTGTTGAAAATAAATTTCCCGATTTCTAAAAAAATTCTCCCGATTTTTGAGCGTCGGAGGTTGGCAAGTATGTGGCTCTTTTATAAAATAAGGAAATAATTAAATCCAGAAATTACACTATTATCAAATATATATTACACGCTTAAATTTAAGCAACAAAAATGTATATGCATTTATTAGTAAAAATCTCTGATAATTAATGCAATTAAAAACTTTTACGCTGTACACATTTGGCTATTTTTTGGACTGAAAAATTTTACTACTTAATTAATAAATTATAGTTTTTTCCCTAATTTACGTGATACACATTTACTTCGCGACCACATTCTAGAGCTATATAAATGAGAGTGCTAACTATAGAAGCACTAAGGAGACAAAAATATTAATAGAAAGAGAAAAAGAATATGTAATAAAACGGTGTACGCCTCCTGATGTATTTGAAACATGATGGTATCCATTGTTGGTTTACCTGTGTGGGATGTAAACGGATTAAAACTCCGAGACGTTTTCCTCCTTTAAGCGATACATAATTATCACACATTTTACTGGAATGTTTTCTACCAGGCGAACTTAAAACAAAAAGATAGGAAAAGTCATTTGATATATTTTATCCTTTGCATTTGAAGAAAATTTCATAGAATATGAAGAACCTAAAACAATAATAAATATCAGGATAGCAGAGGATTCGGTACCAGATGAGTAGTATGTCCTTTTTAAAACATAAAACTAGCCAACATAAAAACACGATAAAGGTGAAGATCTTTGCGTGAAATTATGAAAATATTTAGCCTATTTTCAAAACTGAAGAACTTTCTGAGGATTGTAGTTAGAGCTTTCAAGAAGAAACTGCTACCAATAAAGCCTTTTGGCCGACAAATATTTATCTGAAAACAAAACATCAGAAGGAGGAAAAGCATCTCGTTCTGTGAATGAATCTTTGCTATACAGGTCTTACAAGGTTTCAACTGTAATCTCTTGGTCTTCTTGCTAAACATACGCTGTGAAACCCTATGTAGAGGACAGTGAGCAAATCTAGGCTATGTCCTTTAGTGTTGAAGAACTACAAGTCAGAAGGAGGGTTTAAAGGACTCTTTAATTCAAATAATTACAACTCTCCGACTTGAGAGTGAGCCACTACTTGGACTGAACTAAAATAATATGAAATAAAGTGTGTTAACAATTCAATTACCTAAGTTTAACTTTAAGTAGGACGGCGAGGGAAGCCTAACTCTCAGTGAAATGCAATAATGCGAATTTCACGAGTAAGAACTAGTAATTGCAATTGCCTATGAAGGCAAACTTTCACTAGACAGAGGAAATATTTGCGCGCACAGCCTTACGGCGGTAAATCCAAGACTCTGTCTCTTTTCCTCGTTAACCCCTGCTTTTTAAACTGAAGATATCTGCGATTTGCATAAATATCTCGCTCGCGCTAAATTTGGGAAGCAACTGAAACTTCGAGATATCGATAGGAAAGTTTAAATTAAAAATAGCTTGGTTGGTTAAAATAATGAATGCTACAGTCTTACACAGTAATATTACATGAATGCAATAAATAAACTCATTTTCAGACATCATTTCTTGTAAAGAACGACCAATTTGTGCAGTCGAAAACTTTGTATTAAAATATGCGAGTTCCTGCCTATTCAGACATCCAAACTGCTACCGTTAAGGAAAAGGAGCAACTGCACATAGTTGAAATTTAAAATAAATTCCAACTTTATACTAAGCCAAAATGCAGCATTAGAAACTGTAGGGAGACATGCATAGAGCCCCTCTTTCCAGGAAGCACATTTTCTGTCAAAGAATGTGTTTTTGCTCCTTTAACATTTGCAGAATATTTTTACTCCGTTAAGAAGAGGAAGTCCGTAGCTGTCTTACCCAAAATGTATGGAATGATTTATAGAAACAACATCAGTCCAATGTTAAATTTTGTCCTAATTAAATTTCAAATCGCGGCCCAACCGCGATAATCGTTAGTGAAACTGACTGCTGTAGAAATGGGCCTGTGTTCGAATCCCGAAGAAGGGATGTTTATAACTACCCGTCCCTTCTTAGGAGGCAACAGTGGTCACCTGTTAGGTGCTTCCATAATGAAATGACCACCACTTCGGGACCATATAGTGGCGTAAGGCTAATGGCCATTAAATAATGCGCCCGGCCATTAAAGAAGTACAAATTTCAAATCGGCAGGCTTCATTTCCATATAAAACCCATGATTAACTAATTGTAGGTAAGTAACTCATACCTGTTTATTTATTTTATCTTTGTACACTATCTTTTGTCATAAGAAACCTCGATTATTTTACCAAAATGGATTTTGTAATTTAAACGGTTATAAGTGCGTCTTGATCTCACAAAAAGTCTCGTTAATTTCCCACAGGAATGAACAGCAGGGTGTTACGAATTCCAGAATTATTTCTAAAGAAGTGTATTGTACCGTAATGTTTCAATCTTAAAATTTAATTCTGATAACTTTCTTTTAATAACATATAAAACTAACTGGCAGCATGTGAAGGCTTTTAAAACATGTAATTTCCTCTACACGATGGGGTATGTTAAATTCTCTTAGCAGGACATCTTATATTAAAGTGCTCTAATTTGTCTCTTCGATCTAAAACTAGATTTTTAATGCTATTATATTAACTGCTCCATTTAGATATAATGCGAAAATAATGCATCGATCCTTTCGAACAATGCCTAGCTAGAGGACAAAAAGGTTCAAAATGTGTTGAAAAAAAGACCACGGTGAAACGAAAGTGGATCATTAATCATAAAATGCCCAGTTTCCCGTCACATGAAGTGCTATCAATTTTTGACCTACTCTTGACTTACAGAGTGTTGAGTGAAAGCTGTTACAGATTGGATAGGCTGTTAAAAGGGCAAAACAAATCAATATAAAATCTGTGAAGGCGTTGTCGGTAAATTTGACTTTTTTATTTAATATATTTCTTTTTGTTTACTCTAAACCTATGTTAGAACAAAATACACTAACTTTGATGACAGTCTTTGTAATTTATTATCTCTGCATATCGCTTCACAAGTAATGAAACTTATTGCGCGCTTTACAATGGGAAAACTAAAAGTTCTTTCACATATTTATTTCTTAACGTTATGTTTGTATATCTATAAATCAGGATAGAATAAAAAATAATAGAGCGGCATATTTTTAAAATAACTTTTAAAGGGAAATATAATTCTTCGATTAAACTTTCTTTGCCCGTATCTTTACATGATGCCTAGTAAAACTACTAGCATAACTGAATATGCAAGAAAAATGCAAGTCGTAATTTTAGATAGCGATTTCAAAACAATGGTAGTCAAATCAATCACAATTAATTTAAAAGTTGTTGAAACTGAAAACTGAAGCTGAAATCCTTTATTTAAATACTAAGCAAATTGCGTGCTAGCCTAGGAAACAAAGCAAAAAATGTAGCGAGTTAAATAGAAACTTTGAGTTTCGTCCTGTACTTGTACAGATTCAAGGCATCTCGGACTCGATTCAAGTTTTATCAGGTACACTACAAAAACGTCAGAAGGCATTTAAAAAGCTTGATTCGAAAGAAGAAAAAGGCTGATCAATACAAAACATTTGACTATTTAGAAACCACTGTCACATATTACTCTTCATTAAATATTGATTTTAAACGCAGCAAAAGACTATAAAACGTTGTTGACTACATAAATTCAAAACTGTCATTAAGAGAAAAACATAAGACGTGAATTTTAGCATTATTATAATACTAAAGAATTAATTACAAAAAATAAATTCTAAAAATTTACCGATCTTAAATTACCTCTTTCAATTTGTGAAGTGTGATTCAAAAGTGATTTTTTTCACCTTTCACAGTTTAAGACGATGATGAGTAAACATAAAAAAAAGGAACGTTTTAGCCAGTCAGCTGAATATTTATTAATAGCGATTCTACAAAAAGATTTATAATTTATAAAATTACATTTCTTAGCATTTCATGGCTGGTTTATTCTTCCAACGAGATTCATATTCTAATGGAATTCAGACTAATTCAGTATTATTAACATAATTTAATAAGCTTAGATATGTATAAAAACAGATATTGTGCCTGAATAATATGATCGAAGTTAAGAGAAAGCATTGAATTATTTCAATATTAATAAACATAAATGAATTTTAAAAGTACTTGAGACTTAATGCTTCCTAAATACACTACACCGCAGGCCGTTAAAATGTGTTCACCGAGAAGGAAACGCACAACAAACTTGAAATTTGCATGAAGGATAGGATGTGCAAATGATTATGCGGCATGCACGCATTACGCGCAATATATGAAAGCCGTATAAGAAAGGGAGATTGAAAACCGATTTTCGTTCCAAAATTTTGTTTACTCTGCCTCATGTAAGAAGCATTCCAGCAATTCTCATTATTCGATTGTGACAAAATCTGAGCCTAACTAGATCTCGGATAGCCCTACTCTGCAACTTGCTCGCTTTAGTCGAATTTCAATTACTGCTATGAGAATTTGCAATCTACTTGCCCAAGAAGTCCACAGAGACCCACTTACGGGATCTCAACAACCTCACTCATCAGTGCCCGAGATGACACATAGTTTGTCCGCATCGCTGATAGGACTCGTACAGCCACATCAAGTACCCTAGATCAGAAAAGTCGTTTTTGGTGCACCAAAGTTGAAGTCTTTCTGCTCGTTGGCCTTTCTTCAATTTTAATGGTAAAATTGTAATTTTTGCTTAAAAAATTATTTTGGAGGTATTTAAATCGCAAGGTGAGATAATTGGCCCAAAAACTAAAGAGGATAAGGGGCAAGGCCCCGACAATGAAACGCAGTCGGCCAGTGCATCAATAATAGATAAGGCACAGAAACAGAGCAGTACACGAGAGCTAGACGTTGATATAACTTTGGTAGATGCCAGTACAGAGTATCAGGAGGCTTCAGAGTGCTATACTAACCTAATGGGATATTTAAATAGAGACGACATTTCCACAAAAGCAAAGAAAAAGATACGAGGTTTCTTCGACCATATGTTAATAATAGTCTGGAGGCAAAGTTACAAAATAGCCAATTTGGAAGAGCAAGTTGAACAAACTAAGAATATAGAGACATACGTACAAGAAATAGTCGCCACTCAAAAGCTGTTTTATGCAGAAGTTGCAAGTTCTCGAAGGCCATCCAGAAGTAGTTTTAGATCTAGACGATCCCAATCGAGAACACGACAAGAGACAGAGCATGTATTACTAGTCTATCCTAAGACTGAGGGTAGCAAACCCGACGAGGTAAAGGAGAAGCTGGTGAAGAACATAGATCCAGGGAACTCAAAGTAGGCGTCAAGAATATAAAGAGAGTAAACAAAGGAGGGCTCCTAGTAGAAGTTACGAAAAAGGAAGAACTAGCAATACTTGAAGAGGCCATTAATTAAAATCGGAAGCTGAAGGACGTAGTGGAGACGAAACATCCACAAAAAAGAAACCCCAGAATAATAATGTACAATGTCAACGTGAACATTAATAAAGACGAGATAGTGAACTTCATTAAAACACAGAACACCGACCTAGCAGAAAGTGAATTAGAGGTCCTGTTCGCCATGAAGGCCCGCTTTGGACAGCACTGGGCTCTATCTATAGACCCAATAGCTTTAGCTTTCAAAATCCTAAAAAAACGAGGAAGTTGAACATACGTAAGGGAGTTTATAAAGGCTTTGCAATGTGTCAAATGCCTTGGGTATAACCACCCAACGAAATATTGCAAGGCAGATAAAGTCTGTGCCGGATGCTGCTCCATAGACCACGAGAAGACCAATCGTGACCAATAAAGAGTCAGATGTGTCAATTGCACAAAGGTGAATAAACGATATAATACAGGCCTCCAGGCCCAACATAATAGCCGAGATAAGAAAGGCCCATGCTATCTAAGAGAGCTAGAACGACTAAAACAACGAACATATAGATAGTATCCAAATAATCCAGATTAATCTTAAGCACTCCAGGAGTGCAACAGGCAACTTAAAGACAAATTTTGAACAGAATGACAAATTCAAAGTAGCATGTATCCAGGAACCGTACACAGTACAGAACCAACTGTACGGGTTCTCTACAAAATATAGGTTCTACGCTCGAATAGACGCAGAAACTGCAGTGATTTTAGCGGACTCAAATCTCCCAGTTCTGGAACTTTTCAGCTCTCCGGAGGTTATAGCGCTTGCAATAGGCAGTGACTCAAGATTTATAATAATCACGGTATACTGTCCTCCATCGCAGGACATTGCACCAATCCTGACAACCCTAGAAACGTTTATGCAAGATAATAACAACATGACTACAATAACTACCTGAGATTTCAATGCCAAAAGTCCCCTATGGGGCTCACATAATACGAACACACGAGGCCTCAAAGTATGCGAATTCATAGCCAGTACTGGACTATTGATTGTTAACGAGATAGGGGATACGCCAACCTTCGCAGGAGTAAGTGGAAACAACTGGATTGGCCTCATACTTATCATAAGTAGAGACAGAATTAGGATCAATAACTGGAAGGTAACTAATGATGCAAACAATAGCGATCATAATAATATCTATTTTGACGTCTCCAGCATTCATTACCCAGCATGGGGAAGAGCGAAAATCAATATATGACATACCGACTGGCTGAGTTTCAAAAGGGATATTTCAAAATCTCTAGTAGACCCTAGAAATCTGGCAACTATCGAAGAAATCGATAAATATATAAGAGAAGTTACCACTAGTCTCCACGAGATGTATCAAAGAACGGTTCTCTCACATAACTCGAAACTAAGACCGCGCACCTGCCCATGGTGGACAAGGGATCTCACTATTCTCAGAAAAAAGGGAGAGGAAAGGGCCCATAACAGGCTGCTTTACAAAAGGGTGCGTGCACAGTATCGGCGAAAGGTGTATTAAGAAAAGAAAAAGCATAGGACATGACATGGAACAAAATCACTGTCAGCTCTCCGTTCGGAACATACTTCGATATAGCTAAAGGGAAGAGCATGAATCCATTACAGATAGGTTCAGTTCAAAAATACGATGGCACAATGACGAATACAATTAGGGAAATAATGCGGAACCCAACCAGGACTCTACATCACGCAAATATCCGTACCCAATCAACCGAGATTCCAAACTCGGAAGACGATCAGCCGTTCACACTCGAATAAATGTAACGTACGATAAACTCAACAAGCAGAGGTAAAGCTCCTGGTCTGGATGGCCTTACGATTGAAACCATAGAAGAGCTTAGGCTCGCGGACGAAAAACAGATTCCAGCACTCTTAAAAAGTGCCTTGAATTAGGTTATTTTCCAAAGGAATGAAAAAACACAGAAGTGGTTTTAGTCCAGAAAGGGGAAGCCAAAGTCCATGCCCAGTTCTTACAGACCTATCTGCTTACTCTCAGCATGGGGCAAAGTCCTTGACAAGATACTTACGGAGAGATTAATATATTACCTGGTCAAAACCAAGCTACTAAACCCCGCTCAGTACTGTTTTACTAAAGGGCGGAGCCCCACCGACTTCCTCAACCGTGTTTAAGACATCATCTTAAATAACAGAGAAAATAACGTCCATACGTGTTTAATATCGCTTGACGTAGCGTCAGCATTCAATAAACCGTGGTGGTCAGCGCTCAAAACAAAACTAAAGGACTTGCGATGTCCAAAGAATCTTTACCAACTGAACGCAAGCTACCTCACAGAGCATCAAGTGACCTACAAAAGAGACGCCCTAAATATTACAATAAATTACCACAAAGGAGCCTCACAGGGGACTGATATTGGACCCATCCTGTGGAACATAATTGCAGACTCAGCGCTAAACATCAACTTTGGAGACAATGCCAAGATACAAGCTTACGCCGACGGTATTATATTCATAATAGGCGGAGGCAATAGGACAACAATAGAGCGTAAAGCAGACGCAACACTCAAATTGCTTACAAAATGGAGTCAAGATAACAAACTGTGTTTCATTATGCAAAAGACACAGATGATAGTCTTTCCAAAGGGCTTAAAAATAGACGCTAATCCACTACGCATAAAGTGGGAAGAGCATCCACTGTGACGCCAGGATACCATTAAATACCTCGGATTCACGCTTCATAAGAAGCTCACGTGGGTTCCGAGATAAGAATCATCGAATCATCAATAAACTAAACAGGATAATCACGGAGAATTGGAGCCCAAAGGGACGCCTGTTAAAACATCTATACCTAAATGCAATTGAACGCATGATCCTCTACGGCTGCCCAGTCTGAATGACTGGCACAGCAAGAATATGTCAAAAACTACAACAAATACAGCGAGTAATCCTGTTAAAAATCACCAGTGCCTATAGCACCACATCAACCGCAGCAGTTCGGGTTCTAGCTGGCATGCTCCCAGTCGACCTAAAAGCAGAATTAGAAAGATCAATCTACCGACTTCAACACTACAAAGAGAACCTTCACGCTAAAGAAGATTTACATCTATCCTATGCCACAATAGAAAGCTTCCAAGATATCCCTGTCTTACACCCAGGAGATCTACCTACCTTTCCCTGGTGCAAATCGCCACCATCAAGACAACAAAGAGAGATTTTTCTCAGTCGGATCAAAAATTTCAGGACGAGTAGGGGCAGCGTTCACTGTCTTTTTGAACAACGAAGAAATTTAACAAGCATGACTCCGTCTAAGAAAGCATGCTTCAGTCTTCCAAGCCGAGTCCCTCGCACTCAAAGAAGCAGCACTATAGTTAGGTACGCAACCAACAGCTCACACTTCATTCTTCACAGATAGCATGAGCGTTCTGAATGCGCTGAATTCTTTTCTTCGAAATCATCCGCACACGGCAGCACTTAGAGAGATCCTCTTGACGTTAGGCTCCTCCATCCCTTTAAAGACGAACTGGATAAAAGGACACTCCGGGCAGAAAGGCAACGGACGAGCTGATGAACTAGCTAAGACCGCACCTCTCAAATCAGAAATTGACAAGGAAGTTCCGCTTTCCGCAGAAGTTGCAAAAAGGCTCCTCAAGATAACATTCCCTAAGACATGGTCATCACGATGGCAGGAAGAAGAGACAGGAAGATTTACTTATAACACCTTCCCAAAACCTACTCTCAAGAGGCTCAAATCCAACCGACTCTTGCTCTAGGCCCGTACCCACCACGGAAAATTTCCAGCGTATTACAGACGATTCCTCAGACGGGATGTCAACTGTTCCTACGGTTTTCGCGGGGAAGACGCGAACACACTTCACTGCTCTCCTGCTCTCTGACAAACCACCTTCGACAGCAGTTCTTTCCTTCCGATTACATCACATATCCTGTGAATAGACTGTTCACGGACTATTACTGCAACAAGGGCATCTTAGAGGTAATGAAGCCAGTGAATGAAAATAATTATATCCAAAAAACTAATTAATGTAAATGTAGGAAGTCGGTCTAACCGTCAGATTTCTAGCAACGACTAGGATGACTTCCTAACCCTGTAGTGCCATTAACTTAGTTTGGCAGAACAGGTTAAGTAAAGTGACCATATACCTTTACTCCGAAATAAGATGCCTATTGGTCTCTACAACCTTATATAGGCAGAGAGATTTCTAAATAAGGTTCAACGAAGCAGTCGATAATTTAATGAGGCTGACGTTTCAGATATATTTCTTGCTATAGTGTTGATTCTGCAGATAAAAATTTTAATTACATGACATAGCTAGAAATCAGAAAATTAGAGCATTCTTAGCTTATTTCCTTCCTGAACACTTTAAGAAAGATATTTTGACAAAATATCAATTGCTGCGATGAAACGTTTTATTTTTAAGATAATTTAACACTTTTACTGCCTGTCTACTGGCCATGATGCAACACACAATCAGTAAACAGCACTCTTGCTCACGTTGCAGATTCTTTAAACATTAGGACAGGAGTTGGCTTCGTGGTTTTCTCCATTTGTAATGTGTTCAACTTGGGTTTCGTCGTTTTCTGCCATTTGCAACATGAATACGAGCCAGTTTTCTCAGGAAAGCTCTCCACGAATGCATCCCTCCACTCTGTCAGATATGCTATTTGTGCTTTACCATACTGAAATAACCTAATCTACTCCTTGAATGTTAAGTTTGGAATTTAACTAAATTTGCTTTCTGCCTTAATTTTCTAAGGCCTAGCTTTCGAAGAATTTGTAAACTCCTTCAGAGGAACTTCTATATTCTACATGCATAAATCTTTGCTTGTGGACTGTTTACGGGCAGTTCTGTCCATACTGCCTCGCCCTGTAGTGCGAAGAGCTTTAGTTTTGCGAACTCCTTAGATCACTGCTACCTCTCACGCTTTGCATTATATTTCTTACTTACATTCTTAGATTTTGTTGCTAGTGGAGGAAACTTTACATTATTATAATGAATAAGTTTTTAAAATTTTTGCGCATTCAAAGAAAAAATTATTTGCTCTTGTTGTTGAAACATAGTGCAAATTCAAATTTTATTTTATTCAATTTTCTGCTTTCTTTTACAGTAATAGTGCATAATTTCAAACATATTTAAAAAAGAAAAAAAAGAAATATTTATATTTCTCCGAAAACATGTCCCAAAAAATAATTTAAATCCTCCTAAATTTCTCTTACATTTCAAACGAAATTCTAAGAGAGATGATTTTAATGTTTACATTTTTAATTCTTTAACACTTAAAATATCATGAAAGCACGGTGAGTCTTCAGAATTTTAGGACTGAATGTTTCACTACCAACTGATCTACCAAACAGCTTTGAGTTGTTAATGATTAATTTTATCTAGTCCTGTAAGACCAAAATGACCGGGCTTCTGAAGATAATTCGTAGCATTAGGATATAAGGTATTTTCTCCCTCCTTTCCGCATGCCTTCGAGGTGTAATTGAAAGCATACTCGATGCTTTTATGAGAGATCCAATATTCATGTTCCAGAGAAGGCACTGCATATTTTTTACGTCTCCTACTTCAAGAATACACCTAATGACACTACAGTGGCATAAGTATCTCGAATAGATAGCAGAATTTTGTTGTCTGATTGCAGAGAAGATATAACAATTTTAATTCACATCCTTACTTTCCCGATTTGGCACCTTGAAGACTAGCTTTATTCCCTAAAATGAAGATTAAATTAAAATACTCGGTTCTGAGCGCATATCAGAAATCAAGAAATATAAAACAGGAGAATGTGAAAGCTTTCTGTTGTTGACTTGTGAGTAAACGTCCAGAAATTCCATGGGCATAACCATGAGTTATATAAGGTTAGAAGGAATGTACTTAAAGATATAACAGTAATAAACGTTTTTCATGAAATAATTTATTTTATGATGTCAGTCTTAAATCTTTGTATACGCTCTGTGTGTATTTCATGTTTAGATACAACACGCATTTCCAAACAGAACTAATGTCACAAGTGAAAGTTCAAAATACATTTTATGTAATGGGTGCATAATACAGACGTAATCAAGATACAAAGAATGCAGCAACAGAATTTTCCAGAAATTATTTTCCTTCGCAGAATTCACGAAGCATTTATAAGAATGGAGGAAAACGTCAATGCTTAGTCAGTAAATTTTTCTTTACACGATTTGTCCTTCGCAGTTAGATAGAGGTCCCGCTCAAGAAAAACACTATACTATATACAATCAGATTGACTGATTTCTCGTTTCTCCTCGAAAATACAATAATGAGGCTGGAGTCACTTTGAAAAAGGATGCCACAAATACTTTATTTTGTTCTGGAAATCCCGGTCAGCTGAAATAAGTGAACAGCAAACACGTCACGATGACGGAGCATTCAATCAATGTGTTTCCAATGTAACTCCCACCTGAAAAATAAATCGAATTCAAATATTGTGACGTCACTGTATGAAAATAATAATGCAAGCACTGATTCCAGTTTTTATAGCACACCTGGTAATCATTGCACATTAAGCACACTACATTAAATTTTGTAACTAAAATTAATGTCATTTCGAGTTTACAAACAGTCACTTCTGTATACTTACTAACGTTAAAATATACGGATGGAAATTCAAACACAGAAATTTAGGCACATACGAAAAACATTAAACATATGTTTAGGTGACGGCAAAATTTATGACAAATGAGTAATGAGACGTTCAGTGAAAAATTACTAAAATACTTGTGCTGCACGGTATTTTTAAAAGGCACTTAAGTAGATATAGAATATAAGCCAGAATTTGAAGTAAATATAAATTTAGATCTGTACATCTTATAACTACAGGCACTATAATACTGAGTGAAATTCCTCCTCAAATATAAAAAGCTGTAGTACTTCGTTTAAAATATTACTGGCAGAAACTCCAAAAGTTTTCCGTGTTGAATTTTTATGATCAAACATTTTTTGTAACCCTCCTTTACTAGTATAAAGATATAATTTTTCGAATACTTTGTATAATGTCAAATACTGTAAACAATATCCTTCGTTAGTTTTACTAATTTAGTTAAAAATTAAGAAATAGCTTTTAAGAATAAGATATTAACGCTTAAGAAAAGCTACATTTTTCAAAACAATACTGAAAGCGTTCACTTAATCACAATTTAGGATTTAGATTATATAATATTTCGTACGCAAATAAATCTTTAACTACCTATATATTCATAACAGAATTTTTCGGTGAAAAAGGTTTTCTTCAATCCCACAAACGTGTCCGTGACATCAATTTTTTTAAGTTTTGATATAAATGCTGTTTCACTTAATAACAAATATTACCCGAGAATAGTGATTTTGTGCACCCATATCTAGCGCATACGTTGCATCAGGGCTTGAGATTTCATTTTTGAGTAACAAAAAAATTTACAATCTTACATTTCAGTTTTAAATTAAAAAAAGATTCCATGTAGAGACTAATATATTTATATATCATATAAAAATAAATATTTAACTTCTTTTGTTCAACTCATTTAAAAATCATCTTTATCAGTCAGTTGAAAATCGGTATTTGAAAACAGGTGCTGCCATTTCTTTGTCTAAAATTTGTTAAGGTAACAAATCTTGTTAAGAGTCAAAAAATATTTAAAATCTTTGTTTCCGAAATCAGTAACTAAACACGTTACTTATAATGCTTAACGATGGGGT
>KK112259.1:146245-180673 GCA_000611955.2 Stegodyphus mimosarum | reverse complement strand
CTCTTTGAACTACTGCCTCAGAACTTTTCTACGTAGCTTAAGATGAATGGGAATTATAAACAATGAAACCTTGATTTTGTGATTTGTAAAACTTTATTTTTAATCATATAATGCGAGAAACATAATACTTAAGAAAAGGTTTCGGAAAGACACAAAACGAGAAGTTAGGCAATTAAATTTCTTAAACCACTTTTGGAAAAAAAGTCAGCCTCAAATACTAACTCTAATAATATCAGGTTTAACTGATATAGTTTTTCTTTTAGCAGAATCGCTTTCAACGGCTCAACATTATCGCTTTCTTCAGCCGGAACTAAATGAAAGGCAACTGCCAGAGCAGAAGAGTTTAAGGAATATTCAAGAATATTCTTATAACATTCCATGACGCCTTCCATAATGAAAAAGAAAAATAGCGAAAGGAACAAGGGTTGTTTCGATGTGTTGACTTACGCAACAAAAATGTAGCAAACATGTAAATAAAATACTGAAAGAAAAAATATTTATTAGCTTTTGTCTCTTTCTCTTTAGAGCATTTTATAACATTAATATTTTATCATCACATCTAATGCATCTAATTTTACATGTAGGTACACTGCCAAAAAATGTTTAAATAAATATATTATTGCTCATTTTTCATAAAATGCTATTTTAATTTGGTATTATTACATTAATTTGTAAACGAAATGCCTTATTTCACTATGCACACTGCGCGAGAAAAAAAGGGATAGTTCTATATTTCCCATTCTACTGGGCCGATTGACAAAATTCATATTGCATTTTCATGTCTCGAAAGTGCGACTTAGGATATGTATTAGATTTATATATAGCATTGTTTTAATATAGGTACTTTGACACAAAATCGAACATTTTCTGAAATGAAAGTCCAGTTTTTTTTCATATTTCGATTCTGCGACTCAAATTATGCCTAAATATTAAATTTTGTAGAATTTGGTGTGAAATTTACAGATAAATTTAAAAATTTATATTGGCGCATTTTTTTCAGTTTGCGCCAAGAATAATTCACTTAGCGAACTTCTTAATTTATGGCAAACTATTTTCCTTTCCTTTTTTTTTAAATTGCATAAGAGCGGAAAAAAGGTCACGTTCATTACTTTCAAGTAATTTTAACAAAGTGTGTAAACCACATTTGGCGTTATTATCGCTTGAAACGAATGTGCGAAAGTTCAAAACCCGTCAATGTGTAAATTCACGTATATCTTAGAAAATTTTGAAAAAAAAAAACTCTAATTTTTTGAAGGTGTGCCTAGAAATACATCTACTTTAAGATGATGTTAAAATTTTATAGGTTACAATACAAAATGTTTTCGAAACATTTATAAAAATTTATACAAATATTTAAAAAACAAAGCATAAGAAAAGGAGCAAATTATATTTGGATTAAGCCTAAATTTTGAATTCTGAAAGTAGGAATCAAGTAAGTTTAATAAAAAAAGAGATATTAATAAGATAATATCAGATTTAATTAACATGGAGGGGCTAAAATTTTGAGAGCTAGTTTTTTAAAAACTACTCATGCGATGTTTACAAAACTTGGCAGTTTGTCATAATTTAAGTCATAGAATCAAAATATGGAAAAAATCTGGCATGTTATTTCAGAAAAAGTCCGATTTTATGTCAAAACACCTATATTAGAACAAGGCTATATATAAATTTTATACCTATCCTGCGTTGCGCTTTAGAGACATGAAAAACGCAAGTTGAATTCTGCCAATGGGCCCAGTAGAACGGGAGATATAGAAAGGTCCCATTTTTTTGCGCAGTGTACCTAGGTGACCTGAATGTAAAGCTGATAACTGACATATGCTCAACAAATATGAAATGAAAAAAGATCAACACTCCCTTCGCTTTAGTCCTTGATGAAGCTTGCACTTTTTGCTATATAATTTTTCTATTTGGAATAAATTTTCGTTTATTTCGCCCTCCGTTTGCATACAAATATTACACATTCGCTACTTCGCATCCAAACTTTGGGGAGAGTAAACTACTGAAATAAAATTCGGAATGAGATAGTAATGCAGGGTGAAAAATTCGAACTGGTAAAGCAGCTGCTGCGGAAAACTGCTATTTGACAGGTCACATTTCTGTTGCTGTTAAGGTATTTTAGAGCACATGTAATTTACTTAAATTGTTAGGTTGGCCTACTGGTGAATTTAGGTGCTTCGTATAATTTAGATGGAGACTAGGCGTGATTTGAAGTGCTTTAGTATTTGCTGTGACCGCTTCCAGGTAGAAATTCAAATAATAATCATTGGGGCTCTCCTATGAATGTTGGTTTGGGTGGAATAACTGTGTTAAACAGATCTAGACAATTTGATGCCAGAATATAAATTATTTGGGTTAAGAACTTCCTCATACGGTTATTATTGATTGCGCATCTGAGGTAACGGATTTACATCTGGTTCCAATCTTGGTTTTCTTAGGTGTAGACTTGTTGCATGGGAATGAATAATTCTCTGGATCTCCCCTTTTCCTCGTGCGCATAGATCTGAAAGTGCGAGATTCCTCTTGCAAAATTATTTGAGAAAAGCCAAGGCCCAAGATAAGCCATGTTAGTTGCTTTTGAAGTGAAATTTAGGCTTGGATATAGGTCGTATGTGCTCTCTGCCTCCTAAGCACTTCTTTGTAAAAAGGCTGATTAATTTATTGATTTTCAGGAAACATTCGTGGTGAATAAGTCCTTTGTAATAAAAAATGCAATCAGCGTCAAGTTAATCTTTCATCTCGACGTCTTTTTGTATTGGAGAAGACTGTCCTTTTCACTGTGCACTTTGTTTTTTTATTTCTGGATCATACTGTAGACATTAGGTCTCATTCCCCTCTGTGAAACAGCTTAAGAAATTGTTGTTCTGTCTCGCAGTAGTCATTAAATCTTTACAGCAAGCTTTTTTTTTGTCTTCACTTTGCTGTTCTGTCAAATTCGAGGCACAGATCATTTCTCATTTCTCGATTTTCAATTAAAATTAACTCTCAGCTTTCTCTACTTATCACAAGGATGTCTAAACGTTGCTGAGATGTTACACCTTCATCAGCTTTTACCAAATCATGTCGAAAGTTTCGGTAACAGATATACAGAATGTGGAACACAGTTTCGTGTTAAAATATTGCTCTACATAAAAGATAATTATTTTGTACAATGTTTTCTCAGTAAAATAAAATGACTCCGGAGTTTAGATATGCAGACAACAAAACAACCAATTTAAGCTGACTTTAACGAGAGTTAGAATGACACTCTTTTTAAACATACATCTATTCTTTCACTATTTCATTTTATCATTTGGTATTTTAATTCGTCTCGATACTTTATGGGTGCACCTTATATGTTCAGGAAGACAGAAAGCACAGATATACAGAGTCCCTAGAAAAATGCTTCATTAGTCGATATGCAATTTTGAAGTTCTGTGATGTCTCTTTCAGCAAGGCTAATTAAAAGGGCAGCGTAACTTAGTCACGGGTTTCCATAATATGCCTCACAGTGAGTGTTTAGTTCGTCAACGATTGACGTTAATGCAAGTGATGTTGCATCTTTGGATTATAAAATAGCAGATTATGCAATGGACAAATTTAAAGAGGCTTGGCGTCGTTCAAATGTTGTCAAATATTCAATGAAAATGTCAAATTATGTCCTTTTTACTATTCACCGTTTCCTTACATGCAATTGATTTCGCGTGGCATAATAAGATGAATTGATTACTTTTAAGTCTTAAGATCTGCAGATAGAGAAAGCGTCACCTGGAATAAGTATTGTGTAATCCGTGATTCTCTTAAGCCGGAAGTGATATCACAAGATTTGAAATTACATTATACTGTTATATTTAAAACCATAATTTTTGAAGATAATTAGTTATTTAAATGCAACAAAATTTAGGTGTTTTTATTATTATTAGGCGTTTTCTAATGAGGTATATTAAAACATCAGTCGTGTTCTAGTCAAGAAACTAACTCGAAGCTTTCTATTTGTTAACCGGATGGATGATCAAAACTCCAATTCGTACCAAACCCCATGACTCTGCGTATCGTCAGCCCACATGACATTTTGCCTGATATGTACTAAACCTACTGATACCTATGTTTCTGGGTGATAACCTATGATAATTTCGGGTGATAACCTAAACTCATATTTATGTTTCTAGATTTTTCGAACTACGTGTTTCCAGCAGTAGTCAATGGTATAACGAGCAAACTTAGCGCTTATGCAACTCATACCATGAAATGTGTATCGTACATTCCATTGAAAACAGTTGCAGTACTCGAGATCAGAAATTTAAAGACAAATATTTCTTGTCAGTTGTGCTGAAATAATAAAAGCAAGTAAAATTAATTACATCTCCCTGCATTTTCCTACCATTCTCCGTTCCGATAGGAAATCCGTAAACGTATTTCTCTCTTAGCCCCTGCCCTTAGAACATGCTTTATTCTGAAGGTCTACTCTGTATGAACAATAATAACTGTAGCCCCAGGAACAGTTCAAGAGTATAGTTGTTGCGCTATTACTCACACTGCATCACATTCATAATTACATCACACAGACGGTCAGATAGCAATTTTCATCCTTTATATCACGAATGATACATTTCATCAGTCTTCACGTGATTAGTCCTCCCTAGCTTAAAAACGTCCAGATGTCCTACCTCGACATTATCAGTAAAATTACTAATTTTACTTCCTTCTCGATATCGCAGTGATTTGACTAAACGTTTTACATTGCTTAAATATTGGGTCGATATAACAAGGCTTATTTGCGAAAAGGTTCAATTGAATCTACCCAGTCGTTTTTGGTAGATGCCCTTTCAAATACGGAAAGTGAAGCAGCATTTTCGGTATATTTTACTTTTTTACTATCGAAAAGGTAAAAATGCTGTTCAAGCAAGAAACAAATTATCCGATATGTATGGAGAAGATATGAGCCAAACTTTCGATCCGGCAGTTTTGATCTTGAAGATGCACCACGTTCTGAAAGGCAAGTTGAAGCTGATGAGGACACAATAAAGGCATTAATTGACGCAAACCGTCTAACAGCGGCTCTTGAGATCGCTGAGAAATTAAATTTATCGAATTTAACCCCTTTTATAATCACTTGAAACACACATGTTTAATCTCAAAGCTCAACAATATATGGGTTTCTCATGTTCTTAACAGATAATTTTATTACTTGCTTAAACAGCAGTTTTACCTTTTCGATAAAAAAAGGAAAATATGCCAAAAATGCTGTTCGTCACATTCCATATTTGAAAGGGCCCCAACCAAAACCTACTGCGTAGAATCAATCGAACCTTTTTTCACAAACAAGCTTTGCTATATCAGCTGTCAAAATATGCAATTATTTTTTAGGCTTTTTTTAAATGTGACGTTGTCTGTGATAAAATACAATTAAACCCTCTGTTGGGAAAAAACGAAATTACTTTCCGAACAACCCAATAATAAATATAAACCTATGCCCCTTAAATGTACGAAATAATATTTGCTAAACATTTGTGATGAATTAAGATTTCTTTGCAAAAATTTCACATTAATTTTACAAAAAGTTCTGAAATTCTTAAACGTTGGCCATTGGATTTCCCGATATAGTTTCTAAATACAAAATATATGTTAAAAAAAATATTGTTACCCAATTGTTTTTCTGTGATGTCAGAAAATTCTGGCCCAGCGAAATAATATAAAAGTGCTTCCTCAGGGGATTGCTAAAAAAGGTCGATAAATGTTCTTTCTCGAAACCTAACGAATTAATCACTTCCGTGTAAGTATAGAATAGAATTTCGTAGCTACCGTTCAATCCGTATAAGTACAGAACCAAGTGTTTTGTAGTTACCATTCAATTCTTTGTTCAGTCTATTACTGTTTGCCACCTTTTTATGCTCGTAATTCCAGCAATTAAGCTTTTTCTAATTATTTCGAAAAATAAATTTCTTGAAGTATTTCATTAAAATCGTTCAACTATAGATAAATTCCTAAATATTTTCCCATAAGTCCTAGAGCTCATAAGTAGTTATTTATATTAATTCTCAAGAAGTGATTAAGTTCATTTACACTCTTCGGAAGTTTCCTCATTACTAATAAAACAAACAACAAATCCCATTCGATGTTTCATTTTCACAGAGAGAAATTCGGTAAGAAGTAGAAAACTAGGGCGTTTATAGGATATAAATGTAAGACATGGCTTTTGAAATATTAACGTATGTAAAAGTATTGAACATCTTTAAGTAACTCACCTGTGCATTAGGTTACATGAACATTGCAAACCACGCAACAGCTATCCACCTAAGAAGAGAGATGTCTTCGTGGAAGACTTTCTAAACGACACTGGCTTGATTACTCGTATATGAATTTGAGTGCATTTAATTGTCAGCAGCGAAACCCTGCTCTGAAGCATAATGAAAGACTAGATTTTTAAGCTAATCTTTAATAACTTTAAAATACATATTCAGAGTCATATAAGATCTGTTTTTTAAAAGATGTCTCAACTTGGAAGTTAGTATTGGAAATGAGACGGTAAATTGTTAGTACCTGATCTCATGACTAGTAGAAAAGTTAGGTAACTGCATATAATAACAAGAGGAATTTTGAAACTCCTCTAGACTGTAAGGTTTATCCTAATTTTATTAACAGTTATTTTAAGTTATTCTTCTTTCTTATCAGTTCTAGTTTCAGCTTACAATTTCTTACCAGAATGTAATTTCAGAAACGCAGTAAATGCAAATGTGTAAAGAGTAGTATTTAAGTCGATGTTTCACCGACTTCGAGAGAGAGAGTCTGATTTCCTGACTAGCGCGCGTTTGCCTTTTGACTACGTCTCTCTTAGATATTACTACGATCGGCCATACTTTAGACCCTTGCTCGGCTTCGCCGATTTAATTAATATTTAGGGGCCAACTACTTAGAATCCTGATAACTTCGGCTATATCTGCAGTTAGTTTTAGTTCAGCTTAGTTAAGTTTAATTTCCTATTCATTTAAGTTCAAGCCCAAGTGAAGCCTTTCCTATACACTCCGAGTTAGGAGTTGATTGTATTTATTCTGAGAAATAAAGGGTACTTAACCCATCTTAAGTCTTACGTTTTTGTTCACACAATTATACGATTATTCGCTTGTTAATGTTTGTGAGGTTCAAAGATTGAACATTGAATTTAATACGTAAAACCCCACATTTGGCGCCCGAACTTGTTCTTAGCGAACCATGCCGCTAGGTAGTGAAGATTTCTCATTGACCCCTCGTACCCTTTAGTTCCCTCAAACACAGCCAAACCCGATGAAGGGATACGGATTTATAATGGAAATTATGAGAGAAAGATCCGTAATGACTTTCATGGAGCATCTGGACTTACACTTCACGTTATATCCTGTGAACCAGCTGCAGAAAATTATCATCGCTACAACGTATTTAAAAGGTCAGGCCTTCAGCTGGTACAAGAATATTGACAAGAGTTTGAAGGGGGGATCCAGGATCCGAAACGTACACTTGGGAAAATTTTAAAACTTACTTATTAAAAGCATTCCCAGCTATTCGAGACCGCTGAAAACTCGAATCAGAACTATTCAGTAAATATCAAAATAATTTTGACGAATTAACGTACTTCATCCTAAGGCAGATCCAAATTGTCAAATTATTATATGGAAAAAGGTCCGAGAAAGAAATTATCGAAATAATATTGCTGCGATTGCTTCCGTCAGTCCAGGAATTTTTTAAGCTTAGAAATCCGCAAACGCCGGAAAGCTTATTCGAAGTAGCTGCCAAATTTCAGAGTAGGCGAACGGCCGAAAACGCGCGTGTGAAAAATTTTAGGCAGTATTCAAGGTTTCATGCTCAAACGAAACCTCAAGGTCAGCAGAATTCCTATCGGCAAAAAGGGAAAGTTGTAAAGTAAGAAAAGAAAAAGACTGGTCAGACCAAAGCGTATAGAATCAAAAAGCAGCTGGATCAAGGGACAGAAAACAAAAATTTACACTAGTCAGGGTGACCAGAAGGAGGGTCAAATCACCGTTTGGGAAGGAAAATCCCTAAGAACTCCAACTGAATACGGTAGTTGTACAAAATTTGACATTGCGAGAAATCCATATATTACTAAACGACGTCCCTACTACCGCCCTACTGGATGTTTCCGTTCAAATCATCCATATTTCTATATATATACTGCAAGAATAATACCTTGAAGAAAGAATAAATTTACGGAATTTTAATTGATTTGAGAATCATAAAGTTTCCACGGAAGAGGTAGATAGATTTATAAGTTATCTAATATAGCTGAGATTATGACTTTTGGGTCCGAATATTTTGACATGTATTAAAAATTAATCTATGACAATATATTAAAAACGAATGTATGAAAACCTTCGTCTCGCATGTACATTCACATCATTCTGATTAAATAATACAGCAAACTAACAATAATATCACAACCAGTAGTACAATAATATAATAACAGCAGTAACGCACACATTGATAACATTTCCAACAGGATTATTTTGTTCTGAAACGCTTTTTAAACTGGTGACAAATAGGAAGTTTAATATGATGAATTTTAGATGGAAATTACGCTGCTCAAAAAGTTTTAACGAGAATTTAATTATTACAGTCAGTTGCAAAGGGGCTCGTTCTAATAACGATTTCGTATTTTAGCCATAAAAATCTAATATATACCGTATTAGAAAAGTTTTTGACCTTGGGAAACAGAAGAAATGGAATGAAAATATTTTTTTTCAAATGAGATATAATTTTACTCATTTCCATAAAGAGAGAGATTTTTATTGTGCAAAGCGTCCAAGATATTTCAAGTAGCTCAGTGCAGTTTATTCACTCATTAGGCGGGATTTTACTTTAATATTAAGTTAGATTTTGAAATTTAAAGTCCTTAATTTTAATCAAACAGCTTCAAAAATTAATACCTAAATTTAAATTTTAAATTCTAAGGGGATAATATTTCTTTAATTTCAAAAGAATTTTGTAAAATTTAATTCAATTAACGCTGAAAGTTTGTTCTGAAAGATGAATATAACTAATTTTAGCTTCATTCGAGAATAAATTATTAACGAATATTTCATACACAGATGATTTTAAATCAACCTATTTTTCTCAAATTGTTCTGCTAATGATACTATATCCTGCAATAACTTATATGCAATGCCATATATATATATATGTAAAATAAATATAATATTAGTTAGTGCCTAAAACTCTTTCAGACATAATCGGTTAGGCAATATATATTAAATTATTATCGTAAGTGCCAGGAGCACTCCATTAATATTAATGAAACACGTTTCACCTTACGATTTGCAGCCACAGATGGCGCACCCAGAGGACACGCTCGCAGATCTTCAATTAGAGGATAACCTCCTCCAGTTCACATCAATTTGTCAAGATTTATAGCAGGACATCAAGGAAGATTTCACTTCTGATATACATAACTTATCTGAAGGTACACAACCATTTTAGTTCGTTTCAGGTAAATGGATGTTGCAGTCTGATCGATAAGCTCGGTGGCTGAAGCTTGTTTTCAAGCTATGTTATTAGCTCATTGCACCAATGCACGAATATGATCATTGTGATATAATTTGTATTCTTTTCATTTCCAGGTATTGCGATGGGTTCCTTTGCGTTCAAAATACTCTAGGAATTTTAATAAAAAATAATTCCGAAAGGTTTCAGATTTTAAATTGCGTCCAAAGGGTCGTTTTTTAACGTTTTGTGTGTTACCTTTATTAAATGTCATGTTCTTCGCACTTAAACCATAAAATTCAGTTCACCAGCAATATCGCAAAATAATCTTAAAATGAATACATCTTTAGAATATCCGATACACAGTTCCGTGCGGATAAAAAGGTTTTTCCCCCCGTAGAATGTTGCCATTGCTCCCTTTTAAATTATTTGAGTTTGTTCAGCAAAAATTCGTTAAAGTTTTACAAAATATGAAATAGATAATAAAACAAATTCTAAATTTGGGCTTCCAGATGTGCATATTCGGGTGGAAACGTACATTATTCAAAATTGGATGACTCTAGGTACTGTTGTTTTATCCCATTCGGGGAAATATACATATATTTATGCAGATTCTTCATTATTTAATTTCTTTAGATATAATACAGGGCTGTAATATTTTGTGGCAACAGTTTGAAAAGTGATTGAGACTTTGAAATTTTTCGACGCAAAATTGCAAAACGAAAACAATAGTCCTTCAGGGACAAAGTCCCTTCGGACTAATAATGAGAATTTTAATAAATATAAATGAAATCTGACAATAAACAAAAGGGTGTGTTCATTTCATTAACATACGCAATTGCTTGGAGTAACGTAATATTGTAAAAGGGTTACAGATGCTGAAATTAGTACGTATATTTTCAAAGGTAAAAACTGTTATATTAAGTGCGCAAAAAGAAAATTTTCAAATTAGTTACGTATGACTCTAATTATATTTCTAATTATATTACGAGTGTTTAACTTTTATATTACTTTAACTGTTATAAATATGAACAAATATAAGTATATAGATAGTAAAATTTTGTTAGAAAAATATTTAAGAAATGAACAATGCCTTCTTTGAAGACATTCTAAATTATTTACAGTACAATAAGACGTGTATAGAAACAATTATTTGACACAGCAAAGTTATTGCTAAGACTATCTCTGCTATTTCTGTACAGGTGCCAAAGATTAAAGCAATTATCAAAATTTTGAAGACTAATAGTTTGAAAGCCTGTAGATTTTCGCAAAAGGAAGAAAACAATTTATTTTCCATATTTTTCTTTTCTGTCCAAGGTAGTGTTTAACGGCTTTATGAAACTGTCTCGTATTCGCCTAATACACCTGGAACATTTTCAAAACATTCGCTTCATTTAAGAAATTGAAGCCTAAGATGAATAATATTCCTTAGTGGCACAGTTGTTAAAGGGATACGTACATATGCAATCCATGATATTCAGCTTCCTGCTTCCTAATCATCAATGATAATAGGAAATTTTTATATAAGGGTCCATTTAAAAACAAAATCAAATTTTAGCAAGTCTTTTGCCTAATTAATAACGTCGGTCACTGCATCTTGTCTTCTAATTAAATTATTGCTTCAGTACATTAATGTATGCATATGAGCAAAACAAATGCAATTTATATTCTTTGGTAAACCAAAATGGCTGCATAGTCATCTCAAAACCCTCAAAACGTAATCCGAATGGTGATGAAAAAATCATGCACATTCAATTATCTCCCGATGGATGTGCCAGGGTGTCTATCTGTCGCTATTCTGAAGACTCTCTGAGGTAACTTCTTTAAGACTCAGTGAAAGTGCTTACTAGAAAGGTAACGTCGAAGCACTGGTCCAGGGTCTTTCCCATTTGAATCAATTATCATCCATATGTAACGCAGACACTATTAATATTGCATAAATTCACGTGTTAAGCATACGCACTGATCACGAAAATTAAAATAAATCTGTTAAAATGACAGATTTTACACGTCGCATGCTTCCATACATCAAAATGTGATAATTTACCTATGCGTATGTACAGTAACACACAAACGCAGGTCCCTGCAAAGCTCAGAAAATTCCAAAATTTCTAGAATATTCTATATTTCAATTTTATGCATTTCAGCATGTATTAAATAAGAACAAAAGCTGTATATATATTAATTATATACCGAAATTATGTTTCCAAATGAAATGTCCATAGCTTTAAAGCAAAATTTATAACACACAGGCAGGAAAACTCTTTCTTTTTGTTATGATTCCAAAACCTTCAGTCTCAGTGCCACACGTACACTGTGATATCTATAATATTCACGGTAAAATGATTACAGAAAGGTAATGGCATACAGTCTTCATTCACTACTTAAGATTTTTTAAACAGACTATTTTAACATTAAATTATGAGAAACATATTTTATTTTATTCCTACATTGAGATTTTAAGAAATATCATAGACAGTCTTCTGGTTCGGGAGTTTGAATATAAGTCATTAAATTGCTGGAGCTGTAATTTAATAGTCTTAAATATTTTATTATACCTTGCATAATAAAATTATTTCTAAGCTTGTGATTCCAACGAACTGTCAGAGATAACTATTCATTTTATAGATTTTCTCATAGGTAATTAAAACTTTAGCTTGAAAATGTGTCAGTTTTGCATGTCTGTATAACCATTGTCTGTAAGTTGTTAACAAAAGCTACCAAAGGAGCACTGTAAGATGTCGCTAGATTTTTAATTAAAAATTTGTCTTAGACTCTTTTTGTTTTCAAGCTATCTGCACAAAAAATGTTAAAATGAGAATTACGTTATGCATAAATCTTGCAGCCTTTGCTATTCTTTATGTAATAAAATGTAGTGTATAAACATTACATTTTGTATTTTTCTAGAAGAGGAATAAATACATGAAATAGAAATTACTATGCAAGATAAAGATTGTGAATCGCAACGCTAAACGCATAGCTGAATTTGCATATACGTGTAACAAATGCACATTATCGCTCCTCAATTAATAAAATAAAAGCAGAGGTGCATACAATAAATAGTATTAAATACGTGCATAAAACTTTTGTGGGCATTGCTTATGAGTATGAAAAAGTACATACAGATGAACGTAAGCAAATGCACAGATGAGAATCAAAATATTTACACGTATTTACTTAGTAGGAATACTTGATTGTATGCATAGATGAAACGTTTTTACACATATTAAATATTAAAACGTTTCAGTGGGATTTCTTTACAAATTCGAGACGCTGATCTACGGCGTCATGCTTTGCAGTATGTGAGATATTCAGTTTCATATACAGAAAATGGCACAAAGCGTTAACTTACCAAACATAATCCAGTTACTATGTATATTCTGCATCGGGCTCAGTTAGCTATAAGATTAAACGCTTACCACTTTCAAACCAGATACCAAGAATATTTTATTTCCAGTTGGTAATGACAAAGAAAGAGCATACCTGCTGCAGAGTTTCCCGATACTTGGAGATTAGAAGTCTTCTGAGGTCCTACTGCGATTGTCTCCACAGTTGTCATTTTAATTATTTTGGCCAAAGTAGCGGTGCATTTAAGTCTCATCTCCTCAGATCTGAAGTGGTCTTCTTGAACTCGAAATCGGAGACCAAGTTTCGTCGATGATAAGCCGTCCGGATATATTGTCGGAGTATACTGAGACAGGAATTCGGGTTTCACCTGAAGTAAATATTAAACTCTCATTTGCTTTGCTAGCTTAAAGAATGGCACAAATACCTTCTACCATTCTTAATAATCAAATCGGAAAACACCTAGTATATTTAGGGCACAATAATATCCTACAAATATTATTATATTCATCAAACAGTGTCATATTTCAATAAGACATCTAAATACATTCCGATTTCACAATCCATGTATACGTTTGTCAAAATAATGTTCGGGAATAAAATTATCTTTTTAAATTTGTAATTAACAGTTTTTTTTCCTTTGGCATGCTATTACTTAACTTTTGTTTAAATATTCCACAACATATTTTATTCAGGCGAATGCCTATTAAAATCGGTTGACATAAAAAAATAAAACAGAAAGAGCAGGCTTTTATCTAATCAATTCAATTTACGGCAGTAAATGGCCCTATGAAGACAAAAAAACGTAAAACTGCAATTAAAGAAAAACAAGTAATGTGAAGAATATTAGAAAGTGTATTTAATACTATATACTTAGATCTTTGAAAAACCGCATCCGTTTTGAAATAGGGACTTAATGCTCTTAACTTAATAATGATGGAAAGAAGAAAGCGTTTATAGCAAAAAATGTATAATCATTAAATGCTCTTTGATATGCCCGTAATTCGCTTCCGATTACAGTATGTTGACAACAAAGAGATAATTTGCCACTGTTATAACATTCAGACATCTGCGATTCCGAGCTATTGCCTAATTGGTTGAGTTCGGACTGGTGACATTATGCCTTTAATAAAAGTAATCTGCATTTAAGCATGAGTGTGATATTCTTTTCTCAAAATCAGAGTCGCAAACTTTATAAATAATACCATTCAGAAACTAAATTTAAAATTATGCATATAAAATTGATAATTAACAAAAATAGAAATTTTTCTTGCATGATAACATAAAGTGATTAGAAAACAAATAATGTATTATTAAGATCTGGGGTTTCGGAACAACAGAAAGTTAAAAATGATTTCATTTATTGTGAAGAAACTGCTTTTTGCAGACACTTCAACAAGAAACTTAACTTCTACCGATGTTTAGAAAGACACATACGCATTATGCATTTATTCGCAATTTATTAATCAAATATCGCTGAATCAGAATTTATTTAAATCTCACAGTTTTATTTATGTTTCGTATAACTTTAGAAGAACCATTTATGTGTCTTTCCATTACGGAAGGAAGTTTCTCATCACTTGAACGCATTCGAAAATTTCTTCTGTTGCTTAGTGAAAGTTTTCACATATATTTATTGTTCCTTTATAATTTGCAATGTATCGTAAGTTTAAAGCAATTAGAAACAGCCTTATAATAGCGATCATTCCATAATTGCAAATAAATTTTAGGCAACAAGAGAAGTGAAATTACTGCATTCATTACTTTGCTCATCTCTGCAATTTTTATAGATCTGCTCATTTGTAAACTGATCTCAATATTCTTGTACAATGTACTTACCACATTTGACATGAGAGCAACTTAAACCACTTTCATTTTTAATGTTAGCTAATCCATGCTTTTGTAAGTTAATGAATTAATAAATCTTTGCATTAAAACGTCTTAAATATTTGCACTGTATAAAAAATGTAAATGAGAAGTGAGTCAGGAACATACATACTTTCTGAGAAGCTGAACTCTCTATGTGTTCGAAATACTAACAGTAAAGCTTCAAACACTTACCTTCATTATTTAGACTTTAAGCAAGTAGGAGGAGGTTTAAATAATCAAAATTCCTTAACCTAAACCAAAACGAAATGTTTTGAGGAGCAGTCTAAAGTATTGCAATTCCATTAATGCTACACAGGAATTTTTTCAAGGAAACATGAAAATTACTTTTCAATTCAGAAGCAAAAATGTGTGAAAAATAGAAATTTTATGTCAAACATTCAAATGCTAGAATAGAACTAGATATTAAAGCTTACAGAGAATGTTGATCGACAACCGAGGTATTGTATTTTGTATACAATTGTGCTGATTAGTGTATTCTCTTCGCTGTATCTCATATTGTTATAATATCTAACTATCTTAATAAACTAATTTTGTACATTTACTACTTGATTCAATATGCATACAGGAAAACGGCATATCTACACATACCAATTACAATATATAATACATTTTAGGAAACATATAATGAGTAAGTGTACAAAACCATTTTAATTCTTTTCAGGCTGCGTGTGTGTATAAAAAAGATTGCAACAGGGATAATGCTGTTCGGAAAAAGTATCAAAAGTTTCTAAAAGAACGAACATATCGTCATGAAAAGAAAGGTCGGAAACGAAAACCTATGGCTTCTTATAATTTTCCTCAAATCATGAGACATTCTGTCCGATCAGCCAAGACGCGACTTCTGTGAAAAAGGTGTGTAACAGTTGGAGGATTTATGACCAATATTTTAAGAAGGAGGCAATTTTTCTTTTTAGATTTTTTGAAGCATAGTTTAAAAAAAAGGTTTTCATGTTATTTTTGACCTCGACTAATTACTTACGAATTTGTTTCATGCTGTGATTTTGGAATATTTTCTATGCAACTACTTCTGTTCTCCTTATGAAAAATGCATAACTGACTAATTATTTTCCTTTAAATTTCGACTTTTAGTTTTTTAATTATTTTTCCCCTTTATTAGTTTTTGCTTCTTGGTAGCATTCGTGATTTCTGTTTGTTATTTTAGGCTTTCATTGTTTAATTTTCACCGTATGTGATAATACTGTATTTTTGATTTCTCTGTCGTGCGAAAATAGACATCTGCTTACGATCTTACATTTCACGATTTCTCCCAAATATGCATCTTAACAAAGCTCATTGAACAAAGCTCGATCGAGAGGCAACGGATTTGACTAACCAAGTAAATGTCCTGTTGGAAACAGAGAATCTATTTGTGGGGGGAACATTAATACAGAATACCATGATTCAAATATATAACATTTACTGATGAATTTAAGTCTATTATAAATGATAATATTGGCTGTCCACTGTTCATGCTGCAATACGTGAGTACAGGGATTCTCGTATCGTAAACGGGTTTGAATTTGTGTAGATGCAGTTCGAAAACATTAATTATGGGCAGAGATTTAACCCATGTAAGCTTAAAAACCTATTTTAAAAAGGTAAACCAATTCACCAGACTCGTGAAGATCAATAAATTTATTTGGTTTGAGTTCTATAATGCCATTTGCCTTCAGAGAGACCGCATTGCATTGTTACATGCTGCGTATGTATATATGTTTATGTTGCATATGTATGGAGCGATAACCCTTAAACTACGCTGTCGAGAAATTACACGGAAAATTTGATAATGTCTGACGAAAATTTATTTTACGCTTTTACATTCCTTAGAATCTTGCCGGCTGTCACATCACCACTCAGTCGTTAAAAATGAAATCTAATAGTAGTCAATTCATTTCTGTCGGTTTAAGAGAATAAAATGCTGATGATGTTCACTTTACTGCAAGTCTACTTATTAGACCTATGAAATCAGTTTTTCCATGAATACATACGTACTCCATTTTTGTCACTTTTCCTCTGAATAACTGGTCACAATATCTGGTATTTGTATTTTGCACACAATTTAAAATACATAAACTCTACAGAAATAGAATAATCAAGACATTATTAAAAGCATATGGAAGGATGAAAATAAATAAGATTCAAAATACACAAACTAGTTTGGTTGGTCTTGAACATATACGATTTTTGAGATACGCAGAGAGTTGGAGAATATATTCAGTCATGCAGTATCTTTTGGAAATTAAATGCATAATTCAAAATTTAAGACTGTATTTCCTGAATTAATTTCTTAAGATAAAATATCTTCCTAAGGCTAGAAGTTCAAAATGCGTCGATTATGGCGCATTATGTCTATTAATAATGCTTGAAACCGATTCTGTATATTTTAAATAGTTAACTAAAACTTTTCGGTCTTGTGTACGAGTTCGATCAATGCACACAATTGCTATAGTACTGAGCATAAAACCCACAAAAGGTAAAAGTCTACAAATTTGTGTCTTCTGTTCATAGTAATTTCATAAATTACCCAGAGATGGCAAAAGAAAAATTCTTATCTTGAGTTTCTAGATAAAGTTGTCAGAATCCTTGTCAAAAACCAATCAACCTAAAAACAGAGATATTATTTTAAGAGAAAAAATTTGCAGGTTTTATAATCTTGCCTTTTTGTCTTTATTTAAAAAAATGCTTACCCACTTCAAGTGGTTTGATGTATGGTTTAACAAATTTGGCGACTCGAAAATTGAATGCAACGAGCTAGAATAATAATCGTGAAGAGTATTTTAACAGAATTTTAACATAAATAGAGTAACAAGGGCTTCTTAAAAATTATATATATTAGTGCAAACGTTTAAGCAAGTTGAATGATAAAATATGTTTTAATGCATTCTTACAAATGTACCATCCGTCACAGGTTATTTTGCATTTTAAAAAAAGAATACTGTAAGCATAAATGAACTAAATATCCGGCACTTGATAGTAAACACGCTTTCTTATATAGAATGCTATTAATTTCATTAAACAAATACGATAATTAAGTTTATTTTGTCATTATATAATGTTTATTTTAATTCACACATTATTTCTTAGGTTGATGCCTTGCGTTTTTGAAAATTTTCAAATTCCATTCAGTTCGCTAATTGCAAGTGGTGTAAAACAAATTTCTGTTTTGATCATGTTTTTACTGCCCTCATTTGTGCTACACATTCAGTCCGTAATCAGCGTATTTACTGGAAGATAAAATACATATTGCTGGTATCGCACTAAAGTGCCTAAGGTTACAAGCGAGAAGGAAAGCCCTCAGAATTTTCATTCCGAATTACATTCCGACTGCGGTAACGGACGTTTTGTAAAAAGAAAGTAAGTAGAGTGGCTTCCGAAGTTCTTTCTCTCAATGCAATATCGAAACTTACGGACAAAGCAGGAAACCGTTTCATACTGGCCTCTGCAATTTACGTGAAACTTGTGTTTATAACATTAAGTTTTCTAGAAATACCGTTTTATCCACTCCATGACACAGATCAAAATTTTCTAAAAATATTGATAGATCACACGTCACCTTGTAGAGACATTAGATTATTACGAAGCAGGAGACATGAAAAATGAGCAACGCCTTCGCCGGGAATCGAACCACGGACCTCTGAAATACCGGCTCAGTGTGCTGACCATTACACCACGAAGGCACGCGAAGAAGGTGGGAGAAATACCTTATATACTCCCCCCTTTTAAAGGGCGACTGGGGTTTTGGGGACCCAATCGCCAAATCGCGGTGGTGGAGAATCATCATCCACCCCCTTTTTAGTTCGGGCGCCAGTGTAGAGACATTAAGTTTATTTTGGAATCAGGTGAGATGAAAAATTAGCAATGCCTTCGCCGGGAATCGAACCACGGACCTCTCGGTTACGCGTCGAGCATGCAGACCACTACACCACGAAGGCATGCGAAGAAGGGAAAAGAAATACCTTATAACCTTTTGACACAAATTTCACCATAAAAAGAGACCTTCTACATTTCAGGTATCTTGCTACTCACGATAACGTCATTCCCATTCCGTGTCTTCGCTGTACATACTGTTGTAAATATTTGTATCTTTTATTGTAGATTCTTATTTTACCTATGCTTTAGCTCAAGACGAGAAATGATAGCTTAAGCTTGTCATGTTCTGCGGCCCTACTTATTAGCTTCATCGCTGCTCTTCTGAGAACCACGTAGCACTGTCACGTAGTATTCAATAAGCCGGAACACGTCGCACCAACCGTACGATATTCACGGGACTAATGTGGAACCTGGAACCTTCCCTTTTACTGTTACGCTCGCACGCGTCAGTGAAGGCTTCTTTGCCTAAGACATATCTAGCAACTTTTTTCCATGGTAGTTCGGCTCCACAATTTTCATTAGCAACTCCTGCTTCTTCATATAATAATTCATATTTAAACCTATGAACGTCTTTAATATTAGTTCATCAACATACGTTTTTAACAAAATTCGTAAATTCAGAATTGTCTCCAGTCGCAAATTCATTATGCCATTTTGCTTCGGCTAACGAGGTCGACCAAGCAGCCCATTTTGATGAATAATAGCTGAACACATTTCATTTTTACGAAGTCCTATAGTATTCTGCAGACATTACGTCGAAATTCAATTAGTGACTTTTGCCATGTTTCAAGATTTCATTTCCTTGGATGTTCTACAACGGACTCGCGAATATCATTATGTGACTGGTGTTGCCTAAGTTTCTTGAGTCCAAATATGTATCTAAATTTCTACTACAATATTAATGTTCTGAAAAAATGCATTTCTTACAGGTGAAGATATTATTCTTTCTTTTTGGTACTATACATGTGTAAGTCGACATTTATCTTTTATTCAAATTTAGGTTATTAAGCATACCAAAATCAAATCTTAATATTCTCTTCCTTTGGGTTATCGCACGCAACGCATCCACAGTCGTAATCAAATTTAAATTATATCTTCATTCTGGGTTATTGCGTCACTAAAGCAAAATTAACTAAAACATCTCTTTCTATATAATTTACTAACAGTAAGACTACAGTAAAATGATTTTCAGTGTTTCTTGCATTTTGACCTAATATTTAAAGGACTAAATTTCCAACAGTTTTATTTAACATTTCAGTTTGAGTTAATATATGTTTTTTCCGCTTTTCATCTCTTCACTTACTTTTGTTTTACATTTTTGTTGTGTGAATCGTTTATATCGCTGACTTTGAAAATTTTAAAACCCACATTCTGAAAATTTTGTAATTCACCAAATAGCGCTGTATCACCGAATGTCGTTACTTTTAACAATTTTTTGACTACCTATCTATGCATATTAGCAGCAAATTCTTTTATTGTTATGTATTTCTGCATGCATAGCTCCGTACTTTTTTCCAAAAATATTAACAACTCTTTTATTGTTAGTTGTACCTTCGAGTTAAGTATCAATAAATATTTTAATTACTTTTATACGGTTGTTATCAACTGGCTTTTAGAACTCTATCTTAAAATTTACGTAAGTAATCAAAATCGCTAAAACAACCTTGTATTTTGCGTACATTTATTAAAACACTCAATCGATTTCGAGGGCAGCTATAGGTCTCTCCTCATCAAGAGAAACGAAATTTCTAGAAAGGGAAAGCAACCTCAGTAACGGCTTTTTATACCCTCGGGTGCATGAGGAGGTACCATGCACGAGGAGGTAAAGTCAAAATTATAATTTTGACATTGGATCTGCAAAAATTATCCAAAAAGCTTCTTCGGTTGGTGAATTGGATTTTCTTGAGGCTTTTCATATTCACAAAGATTTAGCATGTTTAGTGAATGATTTTAAGTCCAATCCGGTCCTTCCTAACGGTTTTAAAATGCTATTAATATAATTCTTGGATTAATTAATTAATATAATATAATTTATTAATTTTGCCGATAGATGGCGTTGCCTCCTCGCGCATGGTACTACCCGAGGGTATAAAATGCCGTTATTAAGGTTGCTTTCCCTTTCTAGAAATTTCGTTCTCTGAATGAGGAGGGACCTGTAGCTGGCCTCGAAATCGATTGAGTGTTTTAATAAATGCACGCCAAAAACAAGGTTGTTTCAGCAATTTTGATTGTCACATTGGCGTGTTTCTCTTCTATTCTAAATTACAAGTTTTCAAGTACTATAAATACAATATTAATATTCTCATAGGATAATACGTTTCCTTACATTAGAATCACAATCACATAAACATAGAAAAATTCATTAAACTAGAAATATTTTTTTTTATTTTTAATTTGAACAAATAATATTATGAGTTGGCTGTGTGATAATAGTGAAACTTGCCAGCGTTTCCTAGAATGCTAATTCTGTAAGATTCTGTGAATACGATTTTAAAAAATTAACAATACGTTTCGATCGATTTGCATAGAAATGCTCATTATGTAATCTATTACCGGCAGAAATTTGTTATTCAAAACATAATTTATTTTATATTTTCACTTTGAGTATGGACCTTAAGTATGAAATCCACGTTTTAAAACAAAATATCTCAATCAACTTTAGAAACACGAAGGTCACCAGTTTTTGCATTTTGTTCATACAATGAGTATAAAGGTATAAAGTTTTCCTAAATATAAGTAAGTATAGGACGGAGGGAGTGTATAAAAAGTTAAATTTCGTAATTTTTAGAAATTGATTTTTAAAATTATAACATGTCAAACCATGCGTCATTTGCGCAATATGAAACATTTTTGCAATTAGGAATACATGTCAACTTCGAATAGTTGCGGAAATAGAACAGAAGAAAGTACAGTGAATTAAATTCGACAAAAATGCTGAAACTTGTTCATTTTAATCCATCTGCACTGCATCTATGTCTCGTTGTTAAGCTGAAAATAACAGTTTTTTTTCCTGACGAGAAATAACTTTTTATCGCAAGATACATGAAAGACATTTGAGCATTTTTAAAGCAATAGCTAGGCCTATCAGGTATTAAATGTTCTTAAATAAATTTTATCAGTATCATACAATACATACAACATTCTGCATTGCGTAAATTAGAAACTCATTGAATGCACGTCATTTAACTCATGCTTAAACTAATGAGCTAAATAGCAAGAAAAATCCTGCTCGATGAACAGCGTACGTCCTGTCACATATCTTACCACGCACCATGCTCAATAAGCTAGGCTTACTTCATATGGTTACAACTCTATCTTATTCGTGTAATACTGGTAAAAGCTTGAACATTAAAATTGCAGATAATAAGCAATAACTGATGCCCCATTCAACAATCACGAATAAGCTGAAATGCATAAAATGAGTACGCAAAGAGTAATTACTCTTTGTGGAAATGTTTCCTATCGTAAAAACTGTTTCATTGTGAGCCAGATTTAAATATATGTAATAAAGAACGAATTTCAGACTTTTACGAATTGGTAAATAATTCATTTCTAATTAAGTTAAATTCAGCAGTCTTATTGTTCACGGTAAACAAAATGCATGGAACAAGGTGAAGAGAAATAGAGTTGGTTAAGCGATCAATTACATGTTGAGGATTGTGGAACCATACTTGTAAAGCACCTATTTTGACTTCAAAGATTAAAGCTGGTGGATTATTATTAAGAGAAGTAAAATGAAACCCGATTCTATAACACGTAAATTAATGGCTTAAATAAAAACAGCTTATATAAAAACAGGCTTTGTATAAGAAAACAGTGCTTTCGGCCTTATAGGAAATTCTTTCTGTGTTCTGCTGCGGAATTTCACCGATGAGGCCAGTGGAATGTAATTTGTTCAATCAAAAACATTTAGCATAATTGAAATCAGACAGCTGTCACACTCAGGAATATACAAACACATTTTTGCAGCATTTGAAATTTGCTCAGCTCTTTAAGTTTTCCGCGACGATCTGTTCCTCGAAAGAATGATTTATTTTCTATATTAGTCCCCTCCCGAGGTACTTTCAATATAAAACTGGAATGGAACTAGGCAGACAGCTCTCGTGTGCTTTTCCGTAACTAAATAATCCTATAAATCTTTTGGTTAAAGTATTTACATAGTGCTGAAGCTCTTTAACATATCACGTTGCTTTCTATTCGCTCGTCTCTCTAATATCCTCTCTTGAATCCTTGGACTGATTGCAATTCAGGAATCTTGAAGCATTAAGATACAACATGTTGAAGTTTGACATGTAGACATTATAGTCATTTTGAAAATGAGAGGTCTTTCAAATTCTGAAAGTTGGAAATCAAGAAGTCTTTGAGGTCATAATACTAAATTTAATTACCACAGCCAGTACTTTTCTCAGTTCTGATACCAAGCGTTGACTATGTCACATATTAAAACGCTTGTCACAAATTCCTACGCCATACAACAAACCACATGTATAAGAAGTGTTTTCGTAAGCAGTGATTCATCGTGTAATTCGCTTATGCATTACATGTCCAAATTTAGGCAAATTTCCAGCTCCTTATGCAAAATGTTTCCAGTTGAAAGCATTTCAATGGAAGGCAGTCATATAAACAGACACCTGGAAAATAGCAAATTAACAAAAAATAATAAATTTATAGAATCCTGCAGCATTTTTCCCCTCGTCTGCAGTGAAAAAAAGGAAAGGCAAATACGTTGCTGTAACTTAATGCCATGCTATAATACCATACGTTGCTATAACTTAATACCAAGTATGTCAAGAAGTTTGGTGTTTCTTGAAGCAAACTGAAAATAATGCGCTAAGTTAAATTTGTGAATTTCTTCGTAAATTTCGCACCAAATTTTACAAAATTTAATATATAGGCATAATTTGAGTCGTAGAATCGAAATGTGGAAACGATTTGGCACGCCATTCAGAAAAAGTCTGATTTTGTGTCAAAATACCTATATTAAAACAATGCTATATATAAATCTAATATATATCCTAAGTCGCGCTTTCGAGATGAAAAACGCAAATTGAATTTCGTCAATCGGCCCAGTAGAATAGGAGATATACTAATATATTAAGTAACTGTGAGAAACAGAATGAAATATAAATTTTGTTTGATATATATGAAATTTATATAGCAAACAAAATGCGCAAAATGTATAACCAAAAATGTTCCAGATGTTTGGCGCAGCTATAAAATAACAGTAGGCATAATCAGAATCAAATATAAATAATGAATTGAATATGAACTTCACAGTTCAGTTATTGCCGGAAGTAGAGAAACTGAGTAACTTAAAACTCACCATCCAGTTAAATAGCGATCAAAGAAAATGTTAAAATCTATGTGTTTATAATCTATTAAACTATTTAACAGTTCGATTATTAAGAAAATAAATTAATACTAAATCATGGTTGGAAGAGTTCTTTTTAAAAAATACAATACAAAATGCTAACTTCGAGTTTATTAAATCCAGATTAAAGTGCTGCTTGCTTTGTAAGGTTTTAGTTTAAACTAACAAAATTTTATGTTAAATTTCCCTTTCCTGTAAGCTTTTATTTCAACTTCCCGCTCGAATGAGCGCGCGTTTCAGCTTTATGCTAATTTGAAGTGGAGCCAAGCTTTGTATTTAAAAGCTTAGCAATGAACGTCTCCGTGTGAGAGAGCTTTTAGTCTCAGATCACTGCGGTTCTGTTCGACGTCCACCTGACCAGCTAGCATTTAAATTCTAAGCCATAGCGCTGTTACTCTAATACTTATTAAAGTAATCTAAGTGCGTTAGCATTAGCTAAATCTTGCTACGCACCATTGATCGTTTAGCATAGAGGCCAATCTCGCGTTTATAGCTCTGAGAGCAACGACTTCTTAGTTTCCTATTTAACTTTATTTTAAATTATTTGATCGTTCAGTTTAGACCCAAGTGCGGTCATTATTTTCTGTTATCCCTTCCGAGTTGGGAAGTGGCTGTAATTATTGGTTTAATAAAAGGGTAATTTTAAAACCCTACCTGCGTGCAGTTATTCTACCGTTTAACCACAGTTATTCTACCACAGAACATAGCTGCATTCAACTCCCTGTTCGAGATCAAGACTTTGTTACAGTTACGAATATGTTCGCCAAAAGTATGCACAGAACACTTAGTCCTGACAGCTTTACTATTATAACTTAATAATAAAACATCAATTGCGAAATTTTAATTGTGGTAATGTATTTGTTTCTGGTTACTGTAACTATGATTTTGAGAAAGAAAGGTGTTTAACACAATAACATAAAATTTAATAACTGAGTATGAAATTGCTGTTATTTTCCATTGCTGGTACCCACGCTGTCAGTCATACTTATGTATTATACGTAATATATTCCAATCATATTCATCGTCCAAAATATTTACTCGAATACAAAGTGTTCGAGTTTATGAAACACTCAACACTCAGAGTTTATGAAAGCTTTTAAACAGACACGGTACAGAGCATAATTTTTCAGTTTGGTACTTAGATTCAAATAATTTATATGGTCACTTCTGACAGTTACTTTTATTTCGAATCCATATAAAATTTCATTTTAGCAATAATGCTTACCACAAAAGAGATGTTATTTTTTCTTTTAATAACACAAAAAGCACAAAAGTCATTAAGTGCAAGTGCTTCTTTTTAACTTTTAAAACCATATTGTTGAACTCACTCTATCGGCGTAGCAACATTTCTTCTGGAAAGGGGATGTAAATGGATTGAAGTTTGAATCGTTGCTAAGTTTTACTAGCATAATTTGAAAAACAGAATACATTCATTAAAATTCTGCTAGTTTAAAGTATTCTAGCTACTTTCTGTACTATTTCTATAGCTATATCTTTCTATATTCTATTTCTATTTCTATAGCTCTATTTCTTTCTATATTCTATTCCTTCTTCATCGGGGGCAGGCTCTTCATCGTGGCATTTTTCTTTTCTAACGACAGCCCCGAACTTCTTGGAAAAGTTATTTCCTAACAATCACTAAACGATTCTCGTGAAAGCTGAACGCGATTCGTCATCACACAGAGTTCATGATTCAGCTTTATTTCATGGTGGTCCGAAGGAGAATCACTGTTTCCATCCTGAAAAATTCCCACGCATCTCCTTATAGGTGTGTTGTTATAAATCAACTGTCTGTCACCGAACATCTAGATGCAGAGACCATGTCCCAGGTTGGAGTTCGGGAAATCTCATGGATGTATTTCCAGGCCTGGGAGCATTACACCCGCAAACAAGATGGGTATTCTCGCCAGTCGAAAGACACTCTGAAAATTTCGAGCAAATGAGAATTCAGAAGGTCTTCCCAACCTGTGCAGGAAATCTTGTACAAGAAAGGGGAACGTAGCTCTAGAGAGGAGTGAGTTAGTTTAGTGGAAAACAAGGAAACCCTTGGGTTTTCCGTGCGTTTACATTTTTCGTGAGATTAGTGTTTAGATTAGAAAACCATATGACTGTTATCTGCATAAGAAGAAAAATGCCTTTGTGGAAGAAGTTGTGCACTGTAGTTTAAGTCTTCCACAAAACTACATTGCACATGAGAGAAACCATGAAACCACTCATGCGGTCCTCTCGTTCGTCGGGATTTAAAGCCGGATCGAATTATCAGTATCAAGAACTCTACCGCCCCGCCACTCGAGAGCCTCTTAGATTGCTGACAAAAAGGACATAAATTAAGAGAAGAAGATAAATTTTTATAACATCTTATTCATTTCAAAAGCCATAAATAATTCTGGTAAGGTATTTTCAGCTAAAGCACTGTAACACGCATTCTTCGCATTTTCTTCGTATGCATGAGATTTGTCTCTCACACTGTTACATAATGTACGTATCATGTGTAAAATTGCTGCTTGTAATAATAAGAAATTAAACAAAATCTGTAAAGAAATTTTCAATCATGTATCTGATTCTAAATATGCAAAAAAAAAAAAACTGTAGGATTGTGACATTTCAAGCCGCTAAAATATATGTTCTGCAAATAAACACACAGCATTTCATAACCGACCTTTCACTAATTATCTCTTATGACCAATTAATATACTCTGCTAACTGCAGACACTGAAACACTTAGAATACCATTTTGGAACACTTTTTTAAAATTTTTCATTCCGAGCATTTTGAAACTTACCCATTGAGCAAGTATCCATGGTATCTTTGATTACTTAAAATCACTTCTATAGGAAACATTTCTTAGAATTTTGAAAGCAAGCAACTGCTAGAATCTTGAAGCGCCTATAAGTGCTTGGCCTCATTTTGTTTGAAGTGAAGTTTTTGTTTGAAGCGTATTTTGTTTGAAGCATTTTGTTTGAAGCGTTATGGCTTCCTGTTCATCTCGAAGAAAACCGTATTTTGAATTCATTAATTGCTATTGAAAATGTTTTTATTTTAATTTTATTTTTCAATTAATTTATTAGTTTTTTACTATGGCAAAGCGCACCTAATGGAAGGGATGCCTTATTCGACGAAGTTTTAAGGGTTTTAAAGGAAACTAGCTCGTATTACCTTGAACACTATAAACGGGAAAGAAAGGCAGGTGTAACTGACTTCCAATGGTATCGTCTCTAGTGTCACAATCAGTGACAGGAAAGTAGTTTAAATAAGATATTAGCGTGTAAATTGAATTCATACCTCATAGAAAGTAGTTCGAAACATCATGTTACGTAAAATTGCTACCGATATCATCGTCATTAGCAGTCATCAAAGTTATTAGTATAAGTATGAACCACACCCTGTATTTTTGCAATATACGAAGAGATGCACTCAAAGATCATCACACTAAATGTTTGATAAAATTTCACTTTTCTTGCACTTTATAGTCCATTATCCAAATTAATCTTCACCTTTCGGCCTTGCAGCTCCTTTTGCAAAAGAAATAAATGAGTTTCATCGGGTATTTACTTATTAACGAATAATGAGATTTCATAAAATCTCCTAATAAAAGTGGCCTTGTATCGAGATCGAGAGGTATTCATCTTTGGGAGGTCTTATAATTTACAATGACATAAGCACTAAACGGTGTTTGGGAGAAGAATGCTATTGCTTTTAAGGTACGAGAAGACGATCAATGACAAACTGAAAGAAGATCAATGACAAATTTATCCCTATTACCACCATTGTTCCCTTAGTCAGAGATTTACGAAAAATATTTTAAATTAGAAGCGCTATGTCGCTTTCAAAAGGGAGCATAAGAGTCTCAAATGACTCTGTTTCCTGAAACACTCGAAACAATGTAATTCCAAAAATCTGAATAAAATAATGGTAGTAAAAACGTATAATATAGTTACATAACCAAAAATAGGCTGTAAGGGTACTTCTTCTCAGACTCGTACCATGGCCAAACTGACACCAAAGAACATGAAATGCTGACCTTCAATAAATAGTTTGTGAATAGTCTCTGTGTGTACGTAATAGAATTTACTCAAAGGCAGAGGCATTGTAGAATTACATTTAGCGTTATTATTTAAGATTTCATTGCTGGATACCTTATTGCTGGTACTTATTGCTTATTGCTAGTATGCATATAAAGTTAGTATCACATATTGAAAACATTTCCAAAGAACAAATCTATAGTACATTTTTTTCATCCCTGCCCGCGATACGAAGCAGCCAGTCACATCGAATCGTTTTGCGTTACTGCGTAAAGAGGAAACTAGTTCTCCATTGCAAATGATAGTTGAAAACGGGTGTTTCTGTGTTGCTAGCTGAATGCCTGATGAAAATGAACAACTTACATTTTTTTCGAAAGAAAAAAAAATCGTAGTCTTTCTTTCAATTGCCAAGCAGATAGAAAAATTACTTAAAACAGTTATTTATCTGAAATAAATAGATGTGTGATACCAGCCTTACCGCTGCATATGTAAGGTTTCTGTTTATTAACCAGTTAGTTCATCACGACTTTCGAGTTTATAAAATAGCCCTCATAATGGTATTTCACGGCCAAAGGGCTAATTTAACGTAGTGGATGGCTTTCCTATTATCAGTGTAAAAGTTAATTTACCATTTTGTCTTTATTTTCACTTTTACTTCCATTGACTTTCACCACAATGCAAGTTAGTTAATGCATTTAAGAAGAGGGTTATTGAAATCGAGAGAAAGTTTTTAACAGCAACGGCTGGCCATCTTGCTACTATTTATCCCAGGGTCCGCATTACTTGAATTGGCTTTAGGTTTCCTAGCCGTAACTGCTAGAAGAATTTAAAGGCCTGATCCAACGTTTATAGGCACACTTTGTTTTGTAAATTTAAGATTTTAAAGTTAACTTTAAGCGTTCTTTCTATTATTCCCACAAGCTACGGAGTTTGATTTCTGTTGTGTATCTCTGAGGCTGACAAAATAATAAAACGATTTATTTGAAACCATCTTCTGTATTGGAGTAAATATCAGTAAGATAATTACTGACAGACTAAGATGGAGCGATAAGTCATCTGACTGTCCTCACGTATCCACATTTAAAGTAATTATGATCCGTACAAACGTAGATGAGGTCATAAGGTGATGCCCTGTTTCAGTTTGCCGTCAGAGATTTATGTAGTATTACTAGATAATATTATATTACCGAATAGTGTAATAATAGATTTACCGAATAAATGTAACTCATTTATGCAGTAGGATAAAAATAGAAAAGTCATTCGCTTGGTTGCGAAGAACTTTACCTTTCATTAATTTCACTCAGTTGAACATTTTCGACATAACTTTACTCTGCAGATGTTATGAATATGAAACATGTACTTTAATTCTGAAAGGGTATATTTCTTACGATGTAATAAAAATTATTTTGATAGTCTTAATTGAAGAATAGCCTACGATTTTAAAAATATAAATAATTAACAAGATAACTCGCGGCATATAAACAAGCATTTCTGTTCTCCTTTTGAAATGATTATCGATGCAATAAAATGTTGTAATTATACTTTTTTATTAATAATTAAATTCGCTTTTAGAAAATCTATAAAATAAATTTGTGATTGTAGTAGCTTGTAGAGTGACATTAAAACGGGGAATTATAGTTTGTAGAGTGACATTATTTTTGAAACCGAGTGTATAATATATTACCTTAGAAACATATATTATTAACTTCAATCATACTAAAGATATTATTACCAATTATCAGTTGAGTATAATCTAAATTAAATTATTTTAATCTTATCTGCCAGGTTGTCATCGAGAAATGAAATAAAGATTTAAAAAATTAAAGGATGGTTTATTGATTTCAAATTGCTCAAACTGTCAAGCGGTCATATGTTAACTCAGTTTAAAAGATAAATTAAAACATTATATCCCATCGAATGGCAACATTTTGTAAACTACCTATGTGGTAGAATGGAAGAAAACTCGTATGTTTAAAGCATTTACAACACTTGTTAAACCGAACACCACAATGAATGCATAGCAGCAATAGGCAACATAAAATTTCTAAATAAATAGTTTTTTTAGATTATATTTCCAAACAAAAAAATAGAAATTTAATACGTAGGTATCGACAAAAACACATCATGATACAAATTCAAACTTACGAAGATTAAGAACAATGGCTCCAAACAAAATGTTTACTTACCTTTTCTCATGAGAGAACCCCAAGAAAAGCACTATCGTTTTCCTGGGCCAGTATAAATAATGCAATTTTAAATCCATTAAATCTGAGATTGATCAATTTCAAATTGGAAAATTTAGATCTAATTTAAATTTAAAACTTATTTTACTCAAACTAATTTTTCTCAAATTTTCTTAATTTTAAGATTAGTTTTTACTTCCTTCTATGGTATGAAGGAAGTACTGTAAATCACAAAAGAATTCGGGTATCATATTCCAACGGAAATATCTATTTTAACAGTTCCCGAATCCATTTGAATGATTTTTTGCGTGACATCTGTACGGACAGAATAAAAAAACTCTTTTTTTTAAAACAGATTGAAAAAGTGATTTAAAATTAGTTCAAAAAGCATTTGTTTTCGTAACGTCTGTACGAAATTATGTATGTATCTCGCATAACTCAAAACTGATTAATATTAGAGCGTTGAAATTTCATATTTGGGATTTCTGTAACATCTAAATTTGCATATACCTTTCTTATTGCAGTCAGCAGTATCAAAACACAACACCCGCCCACTTACCCGGCTTAAAAGTCCTTGCCCAGCCTTTATTTTCGCAATCGCTGGCCATAGTTATGTACTTCATATTACAAAAGTGTTTTAAATGACAAAAATATTCATGCTTCGTCAATAACAAGTTAAAAATAATGAGCTCTTGACAAATAACGAAATCTAATTTTTTAATGGGTTTCCCGGTTCTTATACATATACGAAAAATAAAATTATAAGAGGTTTGATTCTTTTACTAAAACAATTGAGCGGGATATTTAATTTCAGAATTTGCAATATTTGATGTCATGTTTAACTTGCCTTGAGGGATCGGGTGATTAAGTTCGACTATTTCGAGGAAATAAATTTAAATGAAGTGTAGCAAAAAATGCGTGTAATTTAATAGAGCGTACAAGGAAAACATCTGATATCCACGTCAGATTTTTATTAAGGCTTTATGTCACATATTTTGTGTTTCCCCATTTAAATTTTTCGCTTATTAATCATTGCGCAAAGACTGGACCCAAATGTTACGAACTTCAGCTTCGAATATTTTATGTGTCTACCTAATGTATATGTTACGGTGAAACACCGAATTCTGGAGAATGTCGGCTTTCACCGGTGAATGTCAACATTCACATAGTCGCTTGGTGTATGTCCGAAATATTTTCCAAATACTCTTATTTCTGACTTACACCGGTAAATGTCGACATTCACCATGTACTAATGGTGAATGTTCAACATATAATAATATTATATTTTCTTCTCCGTAATTCAGTCGCGAAAAAACGCACTTGAGATTTAAAATAAGATTTTAATAACATAAGAACTTAAAACACACAGTACATTCAAAATGAGAAAGGAAAATAATAGAAGTTAAAAACTTACTTAATTATACAGTACGTTCTAAATGAGAAAATAAAATAATAGTAATAAAATCTTACTAAATTATGTGTTTCAAATTTTATTTATTGCAACAACTTAAACTATTAAGACACTTTGAATTGCACAAGTGGACCTTGCTTTTTTACAACTGCATTTATGGGAAACAGCCAGTCGCCTCTTTGTCTACTCCTCTCTTTTCGACCTACACCAGAGCATATCTGTCATTGTCGACATACACCGGTAAGGGTCCGAATGTACAAGAATGTAACATTATATTCGATCTTTCACCGACGTATTTGGTGAATGTTGACATTCTCCGGTGAAAGTCGACATTCTCCAATTTCGGTCTTTCACGGTAACATATACAAAAAGGTTCACTATTACAAAATATTTAATCACAAAGTATATATTTTATCTCAGCGCAAGCAAGTGTTAGCTTTAACCTAAATAAAAATAATGGCTTAAACGAAAGAGAATAAATGACAAAAGTTGTGCAGAGAACTGATTACGTTAGTATTCTTCTAAAATGATGATCGCTATACAATATTTTTAAAACTTTCATTGAAATAGCATTACAATGGAATTCTCTAATGAGTATGGTCTAGTTGATCAAATACATCACAATAAAGCATACTGCAACTAAATTTTGCAGGAATAAAAGCGCATTCTGATTTTCCATTGTTATCAGATATAAGAGTAATTTTAAACCTACAAATTACGCTTAGGCAAATAAGTTTTAATGCAGATTATTCTTAGGCATAAAGATCCTTAAAATCATGTAAAATGATCTTAAATAGGATAGTTCAGTATTCTTAATAAGTACCTTAGATAAATGACCTTTGATCAGTAGTAAAAGTAGTCATTATTTAGCTAAAAGAATACATAAAAGACGATAATTATGTTAAAAATCTATTAAAATCTACGACAGTTAATTGCACATCTAGGACAAACTTTAACATTCTGAAACTATATGAAAAGCATTGCTTCCATTAGAACTTAATTCATACTAAATACAGTCTCCGTCTTTTAATTATCTCATTATGATTCAGAAAGTTATTAGCAGCACCAATTAGTCTACTTAAATCTTTAGTTCTTAGCATGAGAGACATTAATTGAATAGAACGTTAATTTGAGAGATAATGTGTTTTGAAAAACATTTCATTTAATGTATCATTACTGAATTTATCCTTCTTTATATTGCGTGAATTTAAAAAAAAATAGTCTCCTTTACCCTGTGAAAGCTACTTTCTTAAAGGATATAATTATATTAATAAACTACAGATCATCAGGATTTATGATATTTTAATTTAAAAGCTTCAATTTTAACATTTTTATTACACACTTATGCTAACAGCTCCTGGTAAAATAGGAAAATAGTAATCATTCCATAGGAACGGAAATCTGAGATTTCAGAGGATATATACGAAATTCGTATTTAGAATAAACGACACAGATATATTATAAAAGAAATAAGAAATTTATTCAAAATTTTCATTTAAACAAATTTATGATACTGCATTTTCCACTAACAGCACTGTTTACATTTTGCACTAAATGTATACAGCAAATTTTAAAATTATTAGTCTCCCAAAATAATTTCAAGATTGTTACTTTTAAATAAGGTACATGGCACAATGCTCCGTCGTAAAATTTAATTAAGTAATTTTCTGGATTCATGGCCTCAGCTTTTAAATCTTATGAAAAAAAATGACCCTGTGACACTATTATAATCCAGGACACTGTTATTAAGATTCATTATGCTCTTTGCTGTCAAGAAATTAAATATGAAATAATTGTTATGTTACATAAATCATTTAACGCTTTCATTTTCAAGTCAAGACAAGCATTACAATGGACTTGAAAATATCCTATTAAAACAACACTTGAATACAAAAGCAGTCTGCTGCTTTGTACTGTTCCTACTGAATAGCTGAGCCAATATAAAAGCTAAAAGCTTTTATGTTTGCAATCTGAGAGTAAGGCAGAACAGAAACATTGTTTATTCAAATTCAAAGAATATAAATAAGCGCAGTGTGACAGTAGGTCAAAAAGGAACTTTTATGCATCATAAAGCTCCACCTTATTAATTCAGGGTATATGAAAGCCAAGTGTTTGGAATGAAAAGAAATCGAAGCTTGTAAGCATTTTCATCTACATCCTATAAATAGAAAAGTTAAAAGAAAATTTATATAAAAGTATAATTATTAAAGATTTTGAGAGTTCTAGAAGACAAACAACTCTGCAAATTATTCTGAATATATATATATTCAATTGTTTTTTGCATGCTGTGTGGCATTTGCCATCAATGAAGTTTAATATAGATTTGATTGGGATTACAAACGAATCCTTTCTCTTGCGATCTTATGCTATCTCCTTTTTCAATTTGTCATACTGTAAAATAATTACTTGTAACAACATCTTGTGCCAAAACACAATAACATTAGACAATCCTTTTAGTGCAGAGTTGCTCGAGAGATTAAGCAAAGACATCTCTTTTTTCTTATTTACTATTAACCAGGTCTTATCTTTATATCAGACCGCTCAATCTTTTGTTCCATTTTCCATATCCTTTTCTACTTTTCATTTATTAGCGTTACATTTTGTTCAGCAAGTTATCTAAAGGGTAAATAATTTAAATACACATGAATCAATTTCACATAGAAAAAGTTTTCGATTTAAAGGATTAAAAATGTACAGTCGAAACCCTTAACGCATAATTAATATAAAATATTTCTTTTGAGAAAGATTATTATTTAATATTTGATAGCGAATTATTTGGACTGAATATCCCTTTTCACTCACTTAAGCGTAGATTTTACAAAACCATTTGCTATTTTCTGCTGTATTTTGTATCAATCGTATTGCAACACATTTTTAAGCTTATTTGTT